>JBCAUI010055110.1:0-20523 GCA_038406195.1 Haplosyllis anthogorgicola | reverse complement strand
AAATTATACCTGGAATTTTGTATAAAATCCTGGAAATATCCTGGAATTTTGTGAGTGCAGAAAAGTGGGAACCCTGCTTAGATTGTCATAGTTTTTAGGATAATGCCAAATGAGCTCAGGTCCATCTGGGCCTATTTTTATACTTGTTGGATTACGTTTCCCGCCGCTCGCAGAAATCATTAATTGTAAAAAAAATCAAAAATTGAATCAGCCCGAATAACCTAACATCGCAAAGTTTTTGTCACATCGTCAAACATCATGTGGGATAAGTAAGTATACGTCCATGTCACGAATTTTAATCAAAAATGCAAAAATACAGCAAAGTCATTTTTTCCGATCATCGCTCGCAAAAAACTCCTCCATTGAAACGTAATCCAACAAATAAAGAAATCTGGCCTAATCCGTCCAGCACTGGACAGTCACCAAATGCAAAATATATGTTGCACAACTGTTCTGCCAAAGAACTGTTTCGAAATGTATGAACGTATGGGATAGTTTTAAGACACGAACTGCGCATGTTATTTCAGATAAGTTTAGGAGGAAACATGGTTTGTAAATCATATTTAAGCTCATTTAATACGTTCCTAAGCTTTTAAGTGCAGTTGGGCTTTTATTATTGCTATTATAATTGTTATTCTTTTACTCATTAGAGAAATCATCATCATTATATTGACTGACAGCAATTAAAAAATAATTGTAGAATTAAACAGAGCTGTCAAAATTAAACATCTATTGCTGACATTTTTCAGCTCTGAAAAAGTGAACGTATCTCTCTGGCTGTATTCACACACAGTGCGCAAGTCTAGATGTTACTTTGCTCTTCAGCATAGAAAGCCTTTCTCTATCTTAAATTGTTACCTTGTTTATGAAGGAAAAGTGAAAATATATAAATTTCTCGTTTTCACACAAGTGAAAATGTTGGAAGTCTATTACCTATGACTCATGTCTTCAAAAATTCTCTGCTGTGATTAAAAATCTAAATATTATGACAATGAAACCATTAACATAAATGTACAAATCTGTTAGAAGGTGAAGGCTAAACATTTCAGTCTGAAATAACACTGTACATTCAAGTTATGTGACTTTTTAAGTCTCGTCATTTTAGACAAAACCAAATCGTACTATAAGACGATACCCAGGGGTTTGTAAGAAACCAGTTTCATTTGCATTGTGTTTAACATTACTTGTTTCGTTTAAACATTTCTCAACAAAAAGTCGTGACCTAATTTGGAAAAATCAGTTCGAAAATAAGGCCCCCACCAAATAGTGTATTAAGATATGCATTTATTCTGGTAGCACCTTATTATTAAAATGCACTTGATTTGGGGAATAAAAATGTACCTCCTAAGAAGATATTGGTCAGGAGATTGCTACACGTATGTAAAGATTACGGGAATATTTCGATAAAATCTCATGGTATACCCTGCATAAGCATGGATCCCATGCAGGATCCCAATGCCTACTACAGGGCTGCCTAGTGCCGACTCCCTAGAAGGTGCAAAGCTATGCAGATAACGTTATAGATAATGACTTACACTGTCGTATTGAAAATAAAGATGTTTACTTGACAGTGTTAAGAATAATAGTTAACACTGTTGGAATTCGAGATTTTTAAAACTTCATTCAGCGGTCGTGTTTGTTTCGCGCATATTTAAAGTAGTATTTTGCTTATGTTTTTTTATGTTTTCTGCCGGTAGGTGCTGATCCGTACGTGTACATCCACTGTGAGCGCGAGAAATCCAGATCACAGACGGTGAAAGACACGCTCAACCCAGAGTTCAAAGCGCCATTCATCTTCTTCAGGAAAAAGCCACTCAACTACCCAATTGTCATCGAGGTATGCTCTTGTAATACGGCATAAATCTATCGGTCAAATGTATTCACACATTAGAACCTGCTTTAACAAGAAACTGCTTTGAGCCCACATGGCATTTACGGCCAATATGTGGGTTTATTTCTTATAGATAACTCAGTAAGATCACCTGGTCAACTTCAAAAAGAAAACTTTGTGCTGTCCATTTTCTGACTAGATATGCCTAGAATTTCATTTCATTGCAGAAACGATTGAATTATTTCTATTAACTGCGTAATAATTCAAATAATTGTAGATTTGGAACAGTAACAAGATCAAGGACGAGTTTATGGGTCAGCACGAACTTGCGGCGACCGAGGAGTGCACCAGCAAGGTGCTGGAACTCGACCTTTTCAACAAGAAGAAGGGCGAGGAGAGACAAAAACTTCCGGGAAAAATCTACGTCGAAGTCACTACAACCAGGAGGATGGAAGACCACTAGAGTGCAGCATTGTTGTCGTATTTACTGGTTTTCTCACAAGGGGGAGTAATGTAGCTTACAACACGCATGGTGATGGACGTGCGTGCGTGCATGTGTGCGTGTAATATTTCATGCTCCCTGTTTTAACAAGAAACTAAATGTCACATGTTTCTAGATATTTTCTTATCGTTTTCGCTGATTCTTTGTTGGTGTAGGAAAACATTACTATAAAATGACATCGTTAAGGGCTATTCCAAAGTACTTTCGTATTCCCCTTTTCAATGTACTTACTTCAGTATAAGTTTGTGAAGCATAATCAAATGTACAATATATATTATGAGCTGAGTCGTTAATGGCCACTTTGTGAATTGAACAAACACTTTGGAATAACCCTTGGAACGTAATTGTGAAACAGATGTAATTTCTATTGTGGAGTTATTTATGAATAAGATAATATAATATATAGTAACGATACTTGGTAAAGTAGTATGTATCCTCTATTTTAAAGTATTAATCCACATGACTGGGACAATTCCCGCTTATTGTAAAATACCCCAGATCACAAGAAGTAACACTGTATTATCATTAATATACAACTAAAGTTTTATATTTTTAAGCGTGATTCTTGTCATAAATGTTGAATGAAATGCTATAGGTACCCATTTATAAATCTTTTACATGTATTCTGTCTAAAAGATAGAGATCTGAATATTTGTGATCTAGAAGGCAAACTATACTCAGCATTACGCATCAGTTCCGTGTTGATCAACATTTCACGTCTACTTAGTACTTGCCATTAGAAGAACAAAACCATTTACAATAAAGTATGATATGTAGCTGTAAAGATACGTACCATAACATTACGTACCAGTCTGTGAGATTGCGAACATTTGCTGATATGCTGAATAGTAAGTAAGTTGTTGCATAGATTTTTTCCTGTGAATATTCTAATGAATTGAATTTGTGAAATATTGTAATAATAACATTACCATTTTACTAATTGAATTCCAGTCTTAAATGTCTTTTAACTATTGAATGCTGTATTCATAACTTGGCTGTTTATATGAGTGGTGACCACGCTTTTGCATATACGACCAATTTACTAATACAGCTGATAGACTCATATACGTAATACTCTCGAATGACTGTAATATCACTTAGAAATGCATGTTACATTTTATACCAAAAAGACCCCAAGTTATTCAATTTATGCTGATTTAACCGACACTTAAATCAGTAGGATAACACATTTTGTACTCCATACACTACGAGTGTACGGGTTTCGCAAGTGAATTTCCAAACAGCGCATTTTCATAACCATAAGAGCTTGTGCAGTTAAGGCGTTGGGCGTTGATATTGCTCGATTAAGCGTGTTTTCATAAGCCTTTTTAATAACACAACACTAATCAAGGCTTGTGTATTATTCAATGCCAAAAGTTAACATTGAATAATACAACATGCAAACAGGCCAACGCATCTTGAACGTAATAATTGCGCAAGCGTTTAGGGTTATGAAAATGCACTGAATGTTATGACTGTTTGTTTATATTTTGTTGTTAGATGATGAATCCCCGCAGCGTGATGTTTCAAAGCATTCGAAGGACCTCCCAACTTAGTCAAAGTTCGTCAGTTTTAATTTGTACATATCTAGTGTATATTTTTAGTCTGTTGTGAAACATAAAACCGGAAGAATAGATTGTATAATCCCTTGCCGATATGTTATTGCCATATTTGTAAATGTAAATAGCAAAGGGTGAAAAGTATAGCGGTGAACATAGGAAAGCGGACGTTTAAATTAACGGTTGTGCTAGGCTTAATAATGATGAAGAGATTTTAATGTCTAGATTGCAAGATTTTATTGAAAGCTAATTATTACAATAACTTTTAGCTTGAAAATGTTTTTATTTGACGAACAAGTTGTTAGTGTTAATAATATTGAGTGTATGTGCACAAGTCAATTTAAGTCCAAACAGTTCCTGTTTTATTTGGAGGAATGTTAGAATTTGATTTGTCTAATGCGTACGATATACGAGAAATGTACAGTATACAACGTTTTAATTGTTCAGAGGATGGAAGAGCAAGGTTAAGAATATTTTAAGAATATTAATTTTACACTATTTCTAAGTAAGATTATTTTTATACTTTTCAGTTTTCTTTCAAGGGAAAATAGGACGTTTTCTTTCACTCCTATTGATTCAGCTAAGGTATTATAAATGACCACCCAAGTTCCCTTGAACTTTTGAGTGAAAACGTGTGGTGGTGATAAAATTCTGATCATTATATTTATCTAAAGATAATTGTAAACATAATGATCGGAAAATCTGTACCTGAGCTGCATTAATACGAGTGGGAAGAGACAATGCGCTGTGCATTTTGCTTGTCATCCTTTTACGTGAATGCTGCTTTGTATATTGCCACAGATTGTTTTCAAGTCCAAGAAACTTTTTATGTTGCACGAAGATTTAAAATCCAGAGATACTTTAGTAACAAAATACTTCATATATTTTGTATTGTGCGAACACATGGTGTTTTTCGCTGTGCATTTCTGCACATTTTTTTGCGATAGACTCGAATATATTGTGAGATTTTTTTCGCAAACAATTTGTAATTGAATTAAATATTTTAGGCGCCATATTTTTTTCCGAACTTGTAGTGTTAAGGGTCGCAATGGTGGTGTAAGTTTATTTTTACATAGACGTTTTATCGGTAGGGTATTTGGTACCAAAGGTAAAACACAGTGGTTTTAAATCAGCTTTATTTATGGGGTTTTTTTTCACGCCATAAAATGACGTGACTATTTTGTTTAAAATTCGTTTTGGTGCTCCAGTAAAATGTTATGTTAACGAAAAAGTTCTCTAGCTTCTCCGAAGAAATCGTAGGGATGTAGATCTATTTACAGTAAAACTCCTCATTATGCCCACCCTTCTTACGGTCACTCCTAGATTACGGCCATGTTGGCGCCAAATATTTCCTTCAAAACTGTAGCAAAGTGCAGTCCTCCTTTACGGCCACTCCTACAATACGGGCAAAAAAGGTAGCCGTAAAATAGGAGTTTACTGCATTTTCTATCAGCAGTTGTAAAAATATTCTGTGTGTGAGACGGTCTGCAGTGAGTGAAACGCCGCTTCCAGGGCTCGTAATACAGTGAAACTCCTCTTGAACGGCCACATAATTTTTGAATGCAAATTGACCGTGATGTAAGAGTGGTCTTTCAAAAGGGTGGCCGCTCAAAATGAGTTCTACTGTACATCTTTCAATTGACTGGATGTGAGTAAAGAATGCTTGAAAATTTAAAAATTATTGCATTCGGAAACATTTTTCGATCAAACGTATTTGATCAGTTGAAATTGTTTACAACAGTCATGAATGATGTGCAAAGAAACGCTTTTGTGTTCATATCAAATCGCTTCCATTCTTCTATAAAAAGTAACTGAAATTTAATCAAACTACTCAACAAAAAAGGCTTATTTTAATAAAGTGTGTGTAACTAGTATTTTTGCAGTTTTAGTATTCATTGACGAGACACAATTCAAAATTTGACATTTGCTTCAAGCAGCTAAAATGTCATTAAATGGTAACTTCTAAAATTAGATGATGTAGGTTGCGGAATTTTAAAATAATTTCATAATTCCAGTATCAAACAGATTATGAACACAAGTATTTGTGCAAACCTTTAGATTTCGGTACAGTTGTAAGTTATTTGTTGAGATGGGCATATATTTCCAGTTGAATTAAAGAAAACATCCCTTTGGGAATCATCTAGGAAATGTGTAAAATACTCTTTGTCTTGATGTCATCTTGTAACCCCCTCCAACACACCGGTCTTTTTTTCGCTTTTGAAACCACACTGTTTTAAATGCAGATAATGCATGAAAGTTCGCATGATATTGTAAACTTGAGAAAGTTAAAATGTCACCTTTTTGATCTTTGTATTTTACACCTGAAATAATTTGCATTAAATGCAGGTCGTACTGAAAGAAAACTTCCACGTAGAGATAACTAGCGAGTTTTTATTTTTATTTATTTATTTTTGTCCATTCAATATTTTGCTACTTCAATAAATATTCTTGCTATGTATAAATTTTTGCTGTTTTTTGTTACTGTCAAAATATAAAAACTAAACTGTAAAATTAAGAATCAGCTAAGTACACCAATTGCAGTACTTATAAAAGGAAAGGCTGTTGGCTATTTTTAAATAAAAAAATACACAACCTTTTGGCCGCTTTTGTATCAAATGGAAATTAATAGAAACCGCATTAACCCTTAACGCTCTTCAAGTGTAAACCACATACATTCTTAAATTGACCCTTAAACCCCAATAACAACAAAAGTTAATACTACCTTGAAACCCAACAGCAACAAAAATTAATAGTTGGTCCTAAATGTAAGTATGTATGGCAACTGGGGGACATAGCCAGTACTCGGAGGGGGCATCAGCACTTGCCCCTGCCCTCTACCAAGACTGGGCATCAGCCCTTGGAGGGGGCATCAGCACTTGCCCTCGCCTCAACCAAGACTGGGCATCAGCCCTCAGGGCATCAGCATTTGCCCCCCCTGACCAAGATTGGGTGTCAGCCCTCGGAGGGGGCATCAGCACTTTCCCCCCCTGACCAAGATAGCATCAGCCCTTGGAGGGGGCATCAGCACTTGCCCCCCTCGACCAAGACTGGGCGTCAGCCCTTGGAGGGGGTATCAACACTTGCCCCCCACCCTCAACCAAGCCTGGGCATCGACCCTCGGAGGGGGCATCAGCACTTGGCCCCCCCTCGACCAAGACTGGGCATTGGTCCTTGGAGGGAGTGCCCCCTCGACTCATCTCATCCAAGAAAACTATCTACCCAAAATATATTACAATTTTGTAGGAATTGTTGCAAAATCTAAAACTAGCTACTCAGTGCAGGTCTGAAGAACATTTTGGTTTAGAAATGTGGTGGTCCCGAAGCTATTGACAAAAGTAGCAACTATTGTTGTATAAAGCCCTTTAAGGGTTAATAACGAAATGTTCGTTTATCTTAGAAGGACTGTGCTAACTGCTAACCCAACTAAAGGAAAGTTACTAAACGAAAATGCGAGGATAACATGTAAACTTCAGAATACGCCAACACAGTTTGAAACTATCATATACTTCTGCGTACGATTGCACACACAGAAAAAGTTTTGCCTACGCTATTGTCTCCCCATTTTACGCTCGCCATATTTTGTCAGAGCAAATAAGGTAACGTGAATATGAAAACAGTTGGGGTGTGGCGGATCTCAGGTGTCGGTACATCCCTCCTGGCTGTGCAGGAGGACCACATGGCTCAGGTGCAGCACAAGTCAGTTGTACCTGCAGGCCCTGCAGGGGACGGTACCGAGACATCACCGTGCGTATCACGGCTGTCATCCGAGCCTAGGCTAATGTACAGCTACATGCAACTCTCATAACCATCATCCCGGCAGCGAGGTACATCTCCGAGATGAGAGAATGTACACAAGACTCTCTGATAGTAGGCATCTTTTTTACGTTATGAAGTTAGTCTTGTACGGTAAATCGTTTCACATACGCTACTTCCTTTGAACGTCCAGGTAAAGTATTAGGGGCAGCGTGCCCGTTAAGGTACAGATACTACACATTTCTGCTTCCCAAGTTTCACTGAGTACGATTCCATCTTAACTCCATGAAAATAAAGGGTCTACTTTTGCACTATATCCAATAAATTTACATCCGTCAAGAAAAAGCAGTGCCAAAACGGTCACCCACTTTATGTGCCTCATGCAACATGTGAAAACTACTTGGTATATGTTTCGAGTCCGTGGCGTAAAAAAAATGTGATTTAAGAACGATAGGGATTAAATTCTACTTACTGCACTGAAGTCTAGAAGGTCACTAAGCTCTTTGTCACCTTGTCCCATCAACTGGTTCATCATATTCTAAACATACACTGTGCACACTCACCCACAACAAGTTTAATGTATCAAATAAACCTGCAACAAACGAACATTAGATTTACAATTCAAATAACAATCACATAATTTTTAAAATTTTATATTAAAATTCTGTCACCCCATTTATCAGATGATTCATACAACTCTTTGTTTTCAGTGCTGTCATTGCATAACAAAAAGTTCAGTCATGCCCGTTTGGCATTACATGAGGCAAGTACTACCTTGAGTTGATCCGCATAATATATTGGTCTCCTGCCTTGGTTTGGTGTTTGAATTTACAACATTTTTGGACATTCTCACCGAAATCTAAGTTATTGTGAGTATCGAAAACCAGAAGCTGTCTCAAATGCGTGTCTGTCACCGGTGACAATGCCGATAAAAATTACAATTCAATGTTGGCAAATACCTTTAACCATGGAAAACATAAGTCAATATTAGGAGAGAAAGTTTTATGTGGACTGCCACGAGTATTCAAAGAAATGGTGGGCTGTGAAGTGGTTGGTGGGACTGTCAAAAATTGTTACTCAAAACGGATTCTGAAAATACTACGGTGGCTACACCAATAAATGTCAGTGTTCGGGTCATTTACCCATATTAACAACCTTGTTGTATATTGCCAGTGTTGGTGTGCCATCAAATATTGTATCATACACCTTCGATACTCAGATTGCAGTCTCCAATTTTTGAATTTGGAGCACCTGACAAGTCAGTGTAACTGATGCCGTATCAACAAGGCAGATGTAAACATCCTCCATTCAAAATTATCAATACTATTTGGCAATGACATTTACAAGAATGATACTGCAATCTATTAAGAGTCATATGCATACTACAAATTGGTAAGCTATTGTTGCTTTCAGTTAATTTTCAGCTTTTACTTGAAAACATCTTTCACAAAAGGTCGACTCAAAAAATGGCGGAGAGAATTTGGTGCCAGAAAAGCACTAGGATTTTTACCTGTTTTGTTTGATTTACTGTAATACTCCTCAAATCATTAGAACATATACACAACTGCTGAAATACACAGAAATAATCCAGATTTGTCTGAATACACGCCTTTGGGAAAGGATTTTCTGCAGCGATTAAGTGTGTGCTTGCACGCTGGCAGACATATTCCTTTGTGAAACCTCTTTACACCAACGGCAAGAAATATTGTATTACTGCGCTTAACCGGATTTTTTCTGTTTCTTGATATCTTGTTTTGATAATGCCAATACTACCAAATACAACATACTATTATTATCATTTAGGATTAATGCATATGTAGAAACTTTACTTTGTAAGTTTTGTAAATAAATTAAACTGGGACTATATTTTGACCCGGTGCTTGTCCAGTAGATGTCGCTCTGGTAGTGTTTTTATTTCGCTGGGCCTCCTAGAACATTGATCAGTTGTAATTGATGGAGGCAGAATCACTCAAGTCGGAAAACCGGGTTTTCCAAACAACTCTCGTGATTAAAATGGACTTTTTGTTAGTCATAGCAGCAAGAACAAACGAGAAAAGTGACCTGACGGATCACTGACCTTCATGCCGTATTTAGAGTCTTTCTGGTCACCTTTTTGAAATGGCGGCCCAGAACACAAACCTAGATTTCCTCCAATACATAGACCCTCATTGCCATTCTGGCATGAGGTTCAATTATTTTCACGTTTACACATCAATAAACGAGATGCATTTGGTCACTGATAACAAAACAAAAGACAATAAGATGCTTGCTGACCAATAGGCCAAGCTTTTATTTTATGAAGCTGTAACAATACATTTCTAATGGACTGATTTTAGCACAGAAGATTCTGACAAGTATTCATTTCATAAAATAAACCGACAATATTGTATACAACATATCGCAAACTTAACAAATTTTGGTTTTAACCAAATGTAGTCTTATTCACAAACTTTTATTGCATTGAAGATGTGCCCTGAAAATCTGCCCTAAAAAGTTCATCGATTGTAAAAATTTACACGAAGTTCATCGACTGTAAGAATTTTTTGGTATCTGAGCAGAAAAAGATATGAACACGGTGCATGATTTTATCGACTGTTGAGTACCGTTAGGTTTTGCTCCTTTATAGTTTACCCAGATTAACCACATCCAAACTTGGTTCTACTCATGAATTTTAAGCCGTGAATAAAAAGATTTTAAAAAACCCGCCATTTCCCCGAACAAGAGGCACACATTCCCTGTGTTGTGTTACAGATGCATGTACAAGTTACTTAATAATTCAGGTAAGCTGCGGTAGACGTGGTCCTTCACTTGAGGACTCCTCTATACCCTGGAACATGATGTCCATCTGGTCCAATGTTCCCGACACAAGATCTCGACTCTACAAAAACAATACAAAATTCATGTAGCCCATAATGTACCAAAGAAATATAAAAAAAAACGTAAAGTCGAAACATCCGAAATTATCAATAAAGAAAAGATGTCCGTGCCGAAATCTAAGCACTTTTATTATCTACATCATTTGACCCGTTGCCTGTTCCTTACGTTAAACACATGTACAGTAGAACTTTTTTTGAGCGACACCTGTCTTGAACGACATCCTCTCTTTTTTCGATACTTTTCGCTGTACACAAAGTTGCTAAAACTAGTTTAAATGACCCTGTCTTGAGCAACACTGAACTTTTCCCTCATAAAAGTGTCGTAAAAGGAAGGGTGTCGCTCGATACAAGTTCCACTGTACATGTATCTTTTTTTCTATTTTTCTACATTTACGCACCAGTTAAAGTCGAAGTCATTCACTTATCCTTTACAGTAATATGAGACGTAAGACGTTATACCTGTGTATGCAATTTATCTTTGTACTTCTGATTAAGTATTGGATCAACTCCGGGTGGTAGTTGGGTCTGGTCGGCACTACCTGGCCGTGGTACCGCATCTTTCTCACTGCGCGTTGTCGTTGGTCGCTTCCCTGGCCCTGGAGTTATCTTGCCTCCCGACTTAGCCGACTAAAATTGTCACAAGCATTCAAAGTGCATATTAAAGTGCATATGGGTTTACAAAAACGTGGTAAGCATCTTTGCAAAAGAGTGGAAGGTTGCGTTGTTTGGGGTGTGCAATTAACATTTCTCCTTTGCTGAAATTTATTTATCGCGCTAGCTCACTCTGCGATTAAAAAATACATTTTTGATATGAACACGGAACTTGTTACGTGCAATATTAAGTAATGGGTACATTTCGCATAAAATGGAATGGTGTGTGACACACAAAAGCGAGGTAAAGAAATTTAATAAGTACGGGTATTATTTTTTATCTCATTAGCAGCACATTTGTAAAATTGCCAAAAACGCTGCAACAACTTAATTAAGATAAGAAAGCTTGCACGGAAGCACTGCTTTCGAATGGTAGTTTAATAAATTAACATACTTCTTTCGACGTGGTTGATTTTACGGGAGAGCCTGGTCCTCCCTTTCCACCGGCCTTCTTGTCTTTGTTGTCGGCTTTACCTTTCATCCCACCACCTTGTCGCTTCCCATCACCTGTGAAACGAATATCATGTAAATTCAATGGAATGATGTTCAACAGTTGTATTCAATGTAAAAAGTCAACAATATTAATGAATTTAAATAAAGTTACTACATGTTAAAATACAAAACAAGAAAAAAATGCATTTCAATATAAAACAAGTAGACCCATTTTCCACCAAGGCCATGCAGTCTTAGGTCAAAGGTCACTTTTGTTAAATTCAGTGTGACATATCATCTTCGAAGTCACCCATGAATAGCCATTTCACAAAGTACGTGCAGTCAAATGCTGACTTTAATGACAATCAATCAACTACATATATGGTACATCAGTGCTTGGGTCAGCGATATTAAACCAATGCCAAAGAAAGTTTTGACACACTTGGGATACGGAAAGTTTGTTTACATTTTACACATGCAAAGTCTTCGTTCGTGACTTGCTGCGTTCTTAATGTGACAAAACTAGTGACATTGTCAACATTGGGGTATCCAAAAGACATCGTCCCTTTGAAACATCAATGTTTAAAAAGTCGAATGAAACAGACTGCGATTTGTATTTGATACAAATTGTTATTTGTTAATTGTTACCAACTGTCATATTACACAATGACTGTTCCGTTAATATAAAATGTCGAGAAGAGCACGAAACCCAAAGTTGATCCATGCAACTGAAATGTCCATATTGTAGACTATCCTTTCGGGATAGCCCGGAGGTCAAATGACATTGTATCGTATAGATATAAATGTATAAGGCTGAAACACCTGCCTAGGTTGTAATATATGCAAAACCTGAAAATTATATCAAATTGTTTTCACAAACGGGGATTCTAGATCGGTTTGAAAATATATTCTTAACATCTTTACCCAGACAGTTTGTAAATGTTTTGATTTTCAAGGAGCAAAAAGTAAGGCAGCTATGTGTAAGATGGAGAGGCAATTCATATTTCATAACTGTGCCTGTCACAGGTGGTCAACATGTTGTAAGTTGCAAAGTACAAAAAAATGTATAATAACTGCCTTTGGTTAAAATCCCGACTTGAAATAATTTTGACAGTTTTGTCCGACTCCAAATAAACAGCTAAATCTGACAGTATTTTCCCAACGCACTGTTTCTTTTTAGGTTTTCTTGCGTATATGTTTTAAGCCTCTTTATTTTTCAAAGTACATTTCTTAAAATGCTATGCCTTACTTTTAGCTAAGAAATGCTGAATGTATGTACGTATGTCCGATGGTGGACAATCAGTAAACGGTTACAAAGGTGCTGTACATGAAAAACGTGACAAGGTTGTATGTATCATTGACACTAATTGAAAACCAAATTTCTTTAAATTCCATTTGAAGCTAAAAGACTGCAATTTCCCTGAACTTTTAAGCGAAATACATTAGATGAAATACACTGTATGTAAATCTAGTCAGTAAGCTGTTCACTTCACTGGCTCACACGCTCACTTACGGGATATCGGTGTTTTTAATTCACGAGAGGATGACAATCGATCTAAAGAGGTGAAACAGCAAATGAGTTAATAACATCACAAATAACAACGCAACAAATAACAAATCACAAATAACAACAAATATCAACAACGCAAAGTTCTGTCCTTCCTCAGAACATACTTTAAAAATTAAATTGTAAAAAGTGTATTTATGCATGTATTGTTGCAATGATCATTTGTAAATCTGGGATATCGTAAAGTGACAGAGGCAAAAGTGTCACTATATGATCGAATTACGGAATTTAAATATCAAAATTGCTGTGACCATGTAACAAGGTAATTAATGTACAGTGTTAATTCCACACTCAACAAAGGCAGTCAACCGCGACACCATTCACTTATCATCTGCAAATGCCATATTCGTCTAAATAAGCGTCCAGAGCTCTGCATGATTACGATTCATTAATTTAATTTAAAGTAAATATTTTGACATTAACATTTAGTTAAACACAGCTGATCTGATTGTGTGGGCTTCTTGGTGAAATCTTAATTAAAAATCTCAATCCAATCTCTGTCATCTAAGCTTGTTGTAAAATATCAATGTATCACAAGGCGAATTAAAAAAATATATACATGTAATACATGTTTTTTTCCTCAGTGGATGGGGATGCAGAGAGAACACTTAATTTAGACAAGTATCAGTGAAGCAATTCAAAATTAATAATATTTTACAGGGGCGGATCCAGGATTTCCCATTCGGGGGGGGCGCCCGGCCCGTTGGGGGGCACCACCCCTATTTTCGCCCAAAATTTAGCAGAAAGCGCATGAAAACTAAGAAAATTTGGGCTGTTGGAGGGGGGGGCGAGCGCCGTCGGCGCCCCCCTAGATCCGCCAATGTTTTATGTTATTTTCTTCACACCAGTAGCACGCGGTGAATCGTACCCACAAACGATTGGCTCCTCTGACTGGCGCTAAGCGATCCGGATCTCTCTCTTGATGCAGGTACGGGAACGGTCAACTGTCGGACTGGCGAACCTTTACACGCAAATATACAAATGCGAACACATACGTATATATGTACACATAGAAAAAAAACACAAAGCAAAGTACAGCACAGTAGAACCTATTTCAAGAGGCGCCCTAATTTGTTAAGATGAACAACAAATGTACAAGAAGTCCATGTGCCGTTTTTCTGAAAGAAACAATAACTGTTTTGAAAACTGATAACGTTCCTGTTACATTTGCCGATTTTTACGCCGATTATCGAAGCGATTTTCATGTTAAAGCTATGTAATCCCCTGCGATGATTGGTTTAAATTCGCCTTATGTAACACTAGGCTAAGAAACAAGACCTTCATCATATGTAAACAGTACGAAAGTACACGGCACAGTACGAGCTACACATAGCTTGGCCGATTCAAGAGCTGTGTATTAGGAGTGAAGCGCAAGGTGGTCAACCTGTCTTGTCGAACCCGTTTTGCAAGGACCTGCTGAATTTTTGTCTCAAAATCCGGGAATGGCATAGTGTCCTTGTCCTTGCAAACCTGGATTCGTGCAACATGGGGTCGATGGTATAAGAGTAAGTACAAGTACAAGAGTGGGCGACTCAATTTACTGTGATATCAATTATTAAATCCATATTTTACTCTGTTTAAATGGATAATGTGCATGAAAAAGGGCCCAAGGACTCATTTCTTTCACTATGATCTGTGCAAAGTAAAGCAATTTGCGAAACCGTGCATAATATACTAGTCTACTCTGGGTACATATCCTTACACTTACTAGTTTTTGCAGAAGACCTGTTACTTGCTGAAGAACAATATGAAACAAAATTCAAATTGGTCATTGTAAATTTAGAAATAAAATTTGGTACCAACAAAATGCTTTCCGAAATGAAAATGAAAATTAAGTTATACTGGAAAATACTTGTTCATGTCAAAATACATCTAAATCACAAATGGTGATTTCTTTTAGATTTTGTGCATAGAAAAAAACGCTTGTTTGTATGTGCAAACCGACATATCCGTGCCAATCAGAAATTGTAGCCTACAAAAATTTGTCAAAGCAAGTGCTCAATACTCAATCAAAACAGAAACTTACTGGCTGATCCTTTTCCGGATTCTGGTAAGAGAATATTAAAAATAAACTTTAATTTAATTATATTAAATGATCTTAGTATACAGTCACTCAATAAAATTCAAATTTCTATTGAAGAAAAAGTAGAAATTATACCGGTGCCCAGCACGGCTTTCAGTTAACTTCTTTCAAAACCTACCTCCCCGGATAAACCAGCACGGGTTCTAGGTGTGCTCAACATACCTCCCTGGTTAATCTGGCACAGGTAAAGGCTGTGCTCAGGAGCCTCCCCCCATTCCATTCAGCCTCCCAGTTAAGGGTACCTTATCTGGCTGCTTGAATGGCACCTTAAGCAGCAAGAAGCACCAAGCCACAGAGTTAAGGGGCATAAGGGGCCCCTCTCCCCAAACCCCTCACAGTTAAGGGTACCCTATCTGTCTGTTTTAATGGCACCTTAAGCAGCCAGAGGTACCAGGCCACAGAGTTAAGGGACAAAAGGGGTTAGGGGAGAGGAGGCTTCTGGTTGCTTAAGGTGCTATTCAAGCAGCCAGATAAGATACCCTTAACTGGGAGGCTGCATGAAATGGGGGGAGGCTTCAGAGCACAGCCTTTACCTGTGCCAGATTAACCAGGGAGGTATGTTGAGCACATCAAGAACCCATGCTGGTTTATCCGGGGAGGTAGGTTTTGAAGGAAGGATAGATGAGCACGTTACACCGGTACATGTAAAAGTGGGAGGCGGCGTAATATTGACAGCAAAGAAATTATTCAAAGCCTAAAACAAATTTTAAAAAATTGTGACTTTTTTTAACATGGAAGTCAACAAATGTAATCCTGCAAATAAAACATGAACCTCTGGAATGTAAAAAACATTGAATGAAATTGTCAGTGAAATGTAATTATATGACAGGATTGATGAAATTGTTCCTCATTCCTTAGTTTCGTTTCCGTTGTCTCTTTCCTTGTTTACTTTTTGTCAGTAATCAGCATCCTTGAAATAATGAATCTCTTTGTCACTGTCTTCTTCGTCAGAACTGAATCTGTCCAGCTCCCGAATGCGGCTTTCACGCAGAGCATCGACCACCGGAATAATTCCTGAAAGTATACACAAAATAATTTTGGTGATCCCTGTTTAAAATGTGCGAATGCATGACTGATTAATTTTATCGACGCAACATGCTTCATGTTGGGTTAGCCGTTTGTTTCTGTATTATTTTCGTAGGCCGCACACATTGACACAGTGCCTTAACAGAAATCTTTAATGCGGCGACAGATTTTTTTTTATTCATAAAACCGACTTTGTTGCAACAATTCGGTTGTTTCATATTCTTTTCTTACTTTTATTTATAATTTTATTTTATTTTTGATATCGTCATGTTTTGAAAATTCTGTCAGTGCAATGTAATATAAATGATTTAAGGAGATCTCATTATATAAAAATATTTTCGTCAACTTAACCATTTCACAACTGGGAATTTTTAGGTGTCTTTACTCTTACCATTTCAGCACATACGAGGGCCTTAAAAAGGTACCTCTGCTGACACTAATTCCAATGACAAAATTTGTCAATATGGCAATACTGACAGCCAAATAGTGAAACATTATTCTTATTATGGCAAACACTTCCTATGTTGATAGATTAGAAATTCCTGGCCATAAACAACAATTCGGACAATTTAAAAAAAATTCAAAGATTTCCTGACTTCCGAGTCCTTGTAGGACTCAATTTTATAATAAATCTGTACTAAAGAAGTCAAGAATTATTCACAAATATTCTTTTGTAGCCACATTTACTTCTAAAATGAAGCCATATCCATTAGTTTCTGAGAAAAGTGGGAAAGCACAGCCCAAGGTTAGTGTGCAAAATGGCAATTCTTGAAAATGTTGACTTGATCATAGTTATTGGAGCCCTACAAGAGCCCTTTTGAACTTAGGCATTAAAAGTGGATTCATTAGATGTGCATCTCTATTCTGCACGCATACATACCCATATCATGATATAATGTTGACCACAAGTCAACTAGCAGAGAAATAACCAAAAGTGAGGACGAGGGACTCACCGATGAACTTCGAGGGACTCACCTTGAGTCCCTCATGCAGGAGTGAAAGGATTAATGGGCGGAAACCAATTTGATCTGCAATGCGAGTGCTTTGCAACCGCATATAGCTTCCCTGTGGTTCCCACCCCTGTAGTTTGTTTTTTTTATAACATACAAAATCACATCTAACTTGCATACCTCCAATGATGATGAGCGAAGCCCCAAGGACCTCAAGCCAGTTCCGGTGTCCAGGATGGATATTCTCAAGAATTGTGTACTGAACCAAGAAGAGTAATACTAGCTGAACGGGATCCAAAAGAGCCGACACTATTGTAGAAATAAGTCGCAATGAACAAGTGAGCGTCACACAGGCTCCAGCCATACCAACAGCGTAGCCGACCATGTACAGTATGCATTGCAAGTGACTAGGAAGTATAGGCTTCTCTGCAGATGCCATAAGTATAGCAGAAGCGATTGTACCAGTGATTCCATTCCAGAAGCTTTGGGCTGAAGGATTCACTTCAGTAAGTTTCATTTTCGTCAATGCTTGAAACATCGACAGCGTCAAAGCTGCTACAAACAGCAATATTAATCCTATTAGACGATTATCCCTCAGCACTTTCTGTTGTCTGTTGTGTTCTAACAGTGTTATGTTTGTATTGTTGAGGTTCATATCCGATACTATTTCTTCTGGTAAGTCGACACATGGACCCAGTGTGTATGTTCCACCCATGATATTAAAGTGAGAATCTGGCGTTATACTTTTGAACAAAAATCCTGGTTCCAGCAAACAAATTGCACCTACAACGTGCATGAACATTGCAATAACGTGAATTTTTCCAACGTTTTCCTTGGCTATGAACTTTGAGAAGAAGGCTCCAAAGAGAAGGCATAACGTTCGGAATACAGCACCTAGTGTTCCAGTTGGTAAATATGTAGCAGCGATGGAAAATGAAATATTGTAAGTGTTTGAAAAGATACAGGCAAAGAAAACATATATTGCTAACCGTTTCTCCACTTTTGGTAAAGTTTTTCTTGTCAAGAACCACAGTACCATGATAATGACCTGTACTAAATATCTGAACAAAGTCAATTCAAAATATGGTAGCGATCCTTGCAATGCTTGAATACTTGCAACGCTGACTGTGAATAAAACTAATTTGCACAATACAGTCACCACTCCCAGACAATCCGTGCAGACTTTGGAGTTTGACCACTTCTTGGATTCTGTCACGTTGGCACGTTCCATTAAGTCATCCTCGTCCGCCAGTTCCGAATAGCCTTTGAGTAGCCGTGCGGTCTCACCAGGTGACATGGCATGCATTGGTAGAAATTCCGTCTTAAATGTTGGCATGTCCAGCTGCGCAGAAAGAGAAATGATATAATTAAAATACCTGTGCAAAAGACAACTGAAAAAGAGTAGCTCATCTATTCTAGAATAATCTTTAGGTATGGAATGACGCACTGGCTTATTACCTGATGTAACATTTAAAAGGTCATTAACTTACCGGTAAGCTTTCCTCTCTCTGTGGAATTAATTTGGTAAATCCAGCAACGATAGGAAGTGTTATATACATGTTAATTCCTTTCAACAAATAGCAAACTTACGCATGGTTTACAAAATAAACTTGTTGACTTCCATGTTACCTGATCAGCATGTACAATTCGATTTTGTTGCCATGAACATGCACAAAGATGATTCAGCCGTGTTGTTGAAATGAAAAACGTATAGGTGTTGGAAATAAAAATCATCAAACCATGCCCAACATCAGTCGCCTAGTTCTGCTTCAGTTAATTTTTCATGGGTCAGGACAGTTAAGTGGGGCATTGTCAGAAAGGTATGCGTAAAAGTTGATCATCTGATAAACATTTAAGATTTATACCCACCTATATCGATTTACACACGGCTAAGCTCTGTTTTGTACATACATGTATTGGTTCCTTTCAATAAACAGCAAAGTTACGCATGGTTTACATTTACATCGGCGTTTAAGGGATGCAGGTTTGTTCCCTAAAGAGCGAGTGGCCTTTATCACTGCGTTGTTAGTACATAGTATTGTCAAAATTGTTTTCTGCTGTAGGTTTATTCACATTGATCAATGGGATCTTGCTGGTGGAACATTTACGAGATTTATTGTCCAAACCCGCATTATAAGTCCACACACATTTTTTTATACCAAACCATTAAATTGTAATATCAATTGAAGAATTTTATTAAACACATCTGACGTGATCCCTTCTCACTGTGAATTTTTTGTTCAAAAATGGTCAGCTTTGCTTAAGCATAAGAACATCTCTACTCGAATAAAACTTGCAACTAAGAAGTTTCAATCACACAAATTACGCACGTTTACTATCTATTTATTGCACAAAGAAAACACAAGTATTTTAACATCAAAGAATCTTTCATTTTATACTTTATTGCCAACAAATTGTTAACACTGCAGCCACGGAAACATGCTTGGCCACTTTCCCTTTCCATTGATTATTACAAACCACTTTTTCTTATCCATAAGTAACACACCCCTTATAATTGTTAAATGCATATCTTTACTTGATGCATTTGTCACAAGTCTCACGCCTTTAGGCATCACATTCTCAGTGGCGGATCCAGGATTTGGTCCCGGGGGCAGAGATGCCAACCTGTGAGAGTTAAAATGCGTGAGATCTCACGCATTTGGGTGGTGCAAATGTGAGACAAACTGTTTTAGTTAATTACAGTACTTTAGACAAAAAATTATCTTTAATTTGTGATCTATGATGGTTTTAGAGAAGAATGAAACATTTCAATTGAAGGTTATGTTTCCACGAGTCCCAAAAGCATGAGACTCACACTGAATGCCTGAGAGTTGGCATCTCTGCGGGGGGGGGGGGGGGGAGGGGGCAACTATTTGCGTGTCGATATTTGCCGATGGAGTTAAGTAGAGTCACTCGAGCGCAACATGCAAGCAAACAAAGACTTGGGGTCTCAGGCCCAGTTTAGGGCCCCAGCAGCTCTGGGAAGTTTTAACTATACATTTTCCTGCGGCTTCTCGGTTCCTTTTACGCTCCATTTTAAAATTAATTTTGTGTATATATGTATCAGTATCACTTGTAAGATCTACCGACTTCAGCAATAAATTATATTCAACGTTAACCTACTGCATCAGCGTTATCTGTTCGTGAACTAGAGGGAGAACCAGGGAGAAGCCATTCTGTGCCTTTACACTGAGGGTCTCTAGCCTGATGCCTGGTCCAAATCCTTCTCTCAGAGGGCTGGAGGTGTGTGCTTTATATATGCAGAGACATACACAGGGGCAGATGTTTACCTT
>JBCAUI010054999.1:0-20535 GCA_038406195.1 Haplosyllis anthogorgicola | reverse complement strand
ACTGCATGCATAACACTGCTGCTGCCTAGTGGCAACTTGTTGAACTTAATACGCCTGGGTGCAGATGCCCCGGTGGCAGATCTATATTCAAAGTAACACTGAAATGTGATAAACGGGACCGTTCACCTGTCGTCCCTTATGTTGCTACAAATGATAATGGTATTCTTGTTTCTTTTATTCTGAAACTCTTCATATTTTCAGAGAACAACGGAAAGAACAGTATTAGATTAAGAACACATCAAAGGGTCAGTTTATAAAAGGTAAGTCCTTATGTTTCCTTAAATATACCTTGATTGTAGGGATTTGATAATTGAGTGTGTCTACGAAGGTGAAGTCGAAATTAAAGTTGAGTATAAAATAGATACACTCAGTCGAAGTTAATCAGAGATCCACTCGTCTTTCTCCTGGTATCTAGTTTAATTCTTTGGTGAGTTTAGCAAGCTACTCTTTTGAAACAGCAGTGTTGGACGTTCAAAAACAAAAAGCCATTTCCTCATTGCATGTAAATCGGGAAAATTTTGTCTGAAAATGTTCATAGAACATCACATGTATTAGTTACGTGCATGTTTGGAAGTGGAAGTGCGTTTTCGTGCAGCATTAGGCCAGACATTTTGATTTATTGAATTACGTTTCAATTCAATAAGGAAATCTTTGGTGCAATTGGAAAAAATAGAAATAGACGTTGCTTTTTTGTATTTTGCTTAAAATTCAGGAACTTGACATATGATTTTCATCAGGGTGATGGAAAGTTAGACGTTTTGTGTTATTTGGCCTCTGATTCAACTTTTATCTTACAATTCATCAATTTTGGGAGAGAAACGTAATCCAACAAATGAAAAGGTCACTGGCCTGAATACCGATACAAAAACAGATGGTGCTACTTTACATTTAAAGTTAAAACACATTACCTTTTTTATTATTTTATTTTAACAGGAAGTCTTCTCATGATGGCTAAATGTCACTCTTTGTACATAATAAGAACAATTATATGCTCAGTGTAGCTTCAATACACTTATGTGAGTGCAGAGAACCTGATCAATACTTGTCTTCCTGGTTTCGTTGTTTGTGTAGTTGGTGTTAATGCATTAGGCTAAGTACTATTATAATATGGCATCTGATTGCAAATCGTTAAGGTCACACTGACAATATGGAACAGTTACTGAATACTAGTGACTGTGCTATTTGTATGAAAAACTAGCACCCATATGAAAGAGAATGAAAATGCGTCAGTGAATGAAAGGAATATAATACAAAAATGACCGGGCAGGAACACACTTATGGAGTAATCCATATATTAAATGCAATCACGAACAGCTTGAAAGTGAAGTGACCATGCACTTGAATGTCCCAAAGAATTTGGACACTCTCCAGATTGATGTAGATGTAAAGCAATTCGAATACTATGAAGATTCAGCAACTATCGTGTCTAATGCTTCACTAAATTTCCATTCAAATCAGAGAATTTCTTCTTGGCCGTCTTGTCGCCAAATTTTCTGCGTGTAATTACTGATCTTAATGAAAGTCTCAGTGCAATAAATCCTTTTATGCTCCATGTTAGTTTCTTTGAATATCTTACTCATCACTTCCATTTAGACTATTTTTTAATTCGCACTGCATGGCAGTAAACCGCATGGCACAGATTAGGTTATAGATTGTTCGAATCTCTTGTAATCAATAAGGAATCTACTGAAATGTTATATTTAAATCATTTGACAATAATCAGTTGTCGTTCTCCGAATTATAAAACAGTTTTGTCAATTATTCTAGATATATTTTAAAGGTCAGATACATCCAGAAAAAAATGTATCCAAAAGGAGTTTACACCGTCATCCCTAACACGGAACATGTTTGTTTATGAACAAGTAATCCTGATGGACGTTTCCGGATATAAACGTGACAAACGAATAACATGTCATTTTATACACTATGCTATATTCTACTGAATCGCATTGCGGTGGTAATTGATCCACATAGCAATATGTACCTGTATTTTATGTGCTTCATTAATGCACTTCCTCTTTAATTTCCTGTTTGTATTCTAACTTCTAACTGTAGCTTCTAACTGTAGATCTATGGGTAAACTGATCTTTACTACAATATGATTAATGATTCTACTCGTTGTAATGAAACGTGAGGCTAATAAGGCATTGTGGTCCACATGAAAAATTCGTAAGGAATATGCACATTGTTGAGGCACTTTGACAGACATGACATTTTTATAGCATGGATTTTGCATCAAATGTAAACTCTTTACAGTTGCACATTCTGATCTTTGTCATTAGGCTGTGTATGGATCAAAGTCTATGGTAAAATGTCAGTGTCCTATGACAACTAAATCGACATGATTTAATCTACACATTACAATTTAATGAAAGGAAATATAAACTTCTGTGACAAAAAAGATGTTAAACAACGCCAAGAAGCAATGTATATATGCAACATGCTTTTTTCCAACGGGGGTATCAAGTACTACAAAGTAGAGGCAGTTAATTGATGTGAAACAAAAGAGACAGAATTTTCGTTTCTGATTTCTACATCTGAAGTTTCCACGAAATAACAAAGACGTTTCTTCTCCTGTTTTTGCTTCGTGATTTCAAACAATACTAGATATTGTTGCTGAGGGTTTTTTTTTACTTTTTACCTGTTGCATTATTTCTGATAAAGGTCGCATTACTCTGAATGAAAATAAATTGCGCTTTGACACTTAAACTCAGCTATCAGGAAGAGCTGCGAGAGAGATGAAAGACCCGCGACTCCCACAGTTTCTCTTCTAATCGTAATTTGTTTATCAGCATCTTTCCGGATTTTTGCCGCAACACCAAATTAGATCGATTTCTGTGCAAATAGATGTTCATGACATATGTGTGGTTAAATCTCAACGGAAAAGT
The DNA here is from genome assembly GCA_038406195.1 of Haplosyllis anthogorgicola. Taxonomy (NCBI): domain Eukaryota; kingdom Metazoa; phylum Annelida; class Polychaeta; order Phyllodocida; family Syllidae; genus Haplosyllis; species Haplosyllis anthogorgicola. The sequence continues at coordinate 17,647 of JBCAUI010054999.1, read as the reverse complement.
TATTTCCTTTTTTCTAATCAGATAAACAAATTGTTAAATTCAATTGGATTTGAGCAACATGGATAGGAATAAAAAGACATTCTGACATTTTGTACTGGACAGAATATTTACAAAAAATAGACTAGATTATCCAATTATATTTCGAGGCATGATATTGTCACAGAAAATTGCATTTTGTAAGAATAAATCATATATGTGATGTTAACTGAATACAAAATGGCAATGATCTCACATAAAGGAACTGCTGTGCTTTGTAAGATCATCACCTTTGCAAGTTTACAAACTCGCACACTGATGATTTAAATTTATACATTTTAAAAATACAAAAATAGACATAGCTCACTATTTCAGTTGGTAAGCCTTATGAACACTAAACCTAGGATACAGTTTCTTTTCTTATCGTAATTTGTTTAGTAATTTGCAAATATGGCACTTGATTCGAACCCATATATTTGGAAAAGTTTTCTCGTTTTTCACCACTTGGCAATGTCCCTGATTAATGTTGTCCCAGTTAATAGCTTGCACTTTGATTAGTTTTATAATACCACACAAACGAAACCTTGGTTCACCGTCAGATCACACTTACATTGGTTGTAACTTGTACTGGAGCATTTGCATTGCAGAATTCAGCTTTATTGAATCTAATGTAAGTGAAATTCGCATAAATGCCTCGACATTATGATGAATGGCTCGTTTTATTGGCCTTTATAAAACCAAATAGCCCCTATCTTTAATGTCATTGGGTACAGAAGTTGTGGCCATGCTTACTATGTTATTCCAGGGACAACGCGTCCTGGGAATATCTAACCATATGTACATTTACGTAACTACATAATTAATAGTTCATAACGTCATTACAGTTGGCCATTACTAACATTTATCTTTTTAGAGACAGTTTAAGTAATGGTCTACTCACTAACTTACATCCTGTGAACAAATAATGACTGTATTGTTGTGGTCAAACTATCATATTGATGATAAATGGGCCAAAACCAATTTAAAAGTCATATTCATTTGATTTCCGGAAAGAATAATGACTACCAATGAAATAAAAACTGCCTCTTACGAAATTTGACGTTTTAAAGATATAAATTTGAAAAAGACCCGAAATTTCATTCCACTCAGAAAGATTCCTCTGCCCCATTGTGGCGCCAGATTTTCGTCTACATTTAGTCACGTAATGGCCAATCATAGGAAGAAGCTTTCAAAGAGGTTTATTGCTAGCGGCTTTGCAAATCATGTTTCCTTGATAAGAGACCAAAAGAATAAAGGAACTGCCTCTGCGAAAAGATGTTTTTCTGACGATATGAGGGGAATGAATGTTGTTTTTCTGTGTCCTCTAGCATCTGGAATGGACTGAATCAAGTTGAATTGTTGCGATGCAGGACAAATGCAGACGTAACATTCTGTGCTCTTTCCTGTGTCTCTAGCCAATTCTCGAGGACAGCCTTTGACTAAGAAGCCTCACTATTTAATATTGAATGATACGGAGTCATAAGTCTGATTTATATGTTCCAAGGACCTGTCTTTAGACAAGAGGTAATTGGACGACCTTATGAGGGATAATTGTGATTCATTAGCTGCGTGCCATGCACCTGTCACAATTGTATAACTGTATTCAGCATCCGTTTCTTTCACAAATATGAAAGATGTTGATAGATTATCCATAATTTGAAGACAGATTCTTATCTACAATAGAATATGCCAACTTCATTACAATCACCATGATGTATTCTGCGTTGCTTCTTTTTCCTGCAGTAAATCACTGCTCATTTAGAACTAGCAAACCTAAGCCTAATAACATTTATTACGGTAAACATCTCAATTAGGGTATTCCCAACCTTGTAGTTACAGGCTGTAACGCAAGTAATATAAGTTAGGAACTTCATGTCAATCAACATATCACAGTCCTTCACCTCAACTTCCAACATGCACAGATTGTTTCTTTCGCGTTTCACAGGGAAGGTTTCTAACATAACCTTCCTTGTGAAACGCGAAACATAACATAACAAGTAAAATGTAATTGCCTCATGTTTTTTGCCATAAATTCATACAACAATAAAACAAAGCTTGCTAAGACTGTTTTTAAAGTGAAAATATCTACAAACAGAAAAAATTGTAAAGAAGAAACATCTTTCCTCGCATTCTTTGAATACACTTTCTTTGCGATCAAAGACTTGGTTAATCTTCCGTCAGAGGAAGAGATTAAATGCTAATAGCCTGACATCTGCAGGAGTCAGATATTGCTAACCCTTCTGGATAAAGCTAAATATGGGCTGTTAAGCATCGCCTTCCAACAGCAATAATGTGCATCTTCGTTAAAGATTCTTTCTATACATTTGTCTTTACATCAAAGTAACGAACGTTTTATTAGTCGATGAAATGGTAATGTCGAGCTTACCTATGCATATTGCTGATGAAAATAGAATTAAACTTTGACAGTCAGCATTACTTACGTTCGTAATGTTGAAATTCAGATATGGTTCTGCGGCTTCGGGTGACAGGCTTGTGTCAGATGGCCTTAAATTTGGAATAAAAGTCTTAATAATAGATCTATTCTTGATTCATCCTGACAGCGCTATGTGTAATTAGTCTCGAAAGTATAATTTTGTTTGTCTTCATAAAACGACAGATATGTGTAGGATACAAAAAAGGAATTGTAGTGGCCTTGACCATTCAAGGCTTCCGCGGTGCGGAATTACAGCAGATCCAAACGAAGGTGGCAGCAGAAGCACATAGACCTACTCACATAGATCTTATGCCAGAGCCTTACGCCTAATTACGTCTTTTCGAGTTATTGGGTAAAAGTCCCTTTAACTGGTTTTTCCAGGCTTATAACACAACATTGAATTGTATGGAGGTAACCACTGATAAATAGTTTGCATTCCAATAGAGGTCTGAACTGTATTTATATCAATTCAATTTGTGGCTAATAAACACAAATTTTGCGAGAGAGATTATGTTTACAAAGAACTTACATGTTTCACTAAATCTGTCCAAATCCATCATCCACTCAATTGGAACACAATGGAAATGGAAAATTGCTGCAATCAAATTATTGATTGTCTTGTGTCTTTATCAAATCAGTCTATTTACACCATTGCTGCCACTCAACCCAGAGTAATAAAGGGGACCAGTAATGTGATTTTTCTGTATCAAACAGAGTTATATTTAATGAATGTCGCAAATTGTCAGCTACATAAGGTTATGGCTGATGCTATTTTCATAGGTGAACTGTGATGGCTGATTGACAAATTGCTGAATAGAGCAGCACGTAATGTCACATGTAGAGGGTTAAACTCGAGAGTGTTCCTCATCGCTCTAATGACGCAAATTGCTGCCGTGTTTCTAGAGGCGACAGATCGTAATAAAAACCCAGTACTATCACTACACGCCACTGCTTCTATTCGTGGAGTTTCCACCACCGCTTAAATCCCAGTCAGTTAGAATGGTATGTTGATGCCCTTTTGAAAATGTGTGTAGTGATAGTTATTGATTGTTTGTACTTTTATAACTATATTACATATTCATCTGGACTGTGTTGGATAAATTTCGACTTTCCAGGTCTTTGTGACGGAAGTCAAATAAGTCAGACGATAACGCAGCAGAGACCGTAAAGCTACATGAAAACGTTAAGAGCTTTGTGCTGTTTGTTGCAACATATCCCTGGGAAAATTGAATGCCACAAAAAAAGTAAAAAATCCAAGCTTTCCTTTAACATAACAAAAGGTCCCCCTGACGCCAGGTGAATTTACCATTCACACAAAAATGATTTCGACAACTTGGACATCTTTACTAGCGTATTTTGAATGCTGTAAATTGATTTCTGAGGGAAATTGAATAGTGTCTGGGAGGTGTTTTTTGTGTCGCCAGTGTTTACATGATGTTATTTATTCTGGGTCACTGACACACACAAGAGTACAAATCATGAAATACAATTTTACATTTTGAGTTTGCGCGTTAAAGCGGCACAACGTTTTCCACCTAAAACACTAAGATATTTCTGTAATGAATGTAGCACCTCCAGAGTTAGCATAAAACAAATACAATGATAAAAGATCTAGTTTATTCACGAAGACTGCCACATGTACTTCGCCTTAGAAACATCAAAAAATTTATTGGCAGGTATTTCTTTCTTTAAAGATTATCCGAGGAATTTAAGACGCCGAATGTGGTTGGTACCAACAGAGATATCAAAACATCTTGTGAGTAAGACCAGACTCAGACTTTTCTGTAGATTTCCATTGAGTTGCTACAGTATCTGTCCTGTGCACACTGTCTTCGATGTTACATGCAGCTGTATTGTTTCAGACAAACAGGTGCAATTTACAGCCCAGCATGGACATTGTCGGGGATGAATAAGATATACGAGGGAAATGTAATAGATACATATAGAAAATAGACAGATGTACGGCTTGTGTAACGTTTCTGGTGGTATGAAATTACAACATGTTCTACTTGAGAAAGGAAGACTCCTCAGTTGTAATTAGGAGTGCCCAATGTCCATTTAATTATGGAGATAATGATGTGCGGTATACATCCCCTAATTATGTTTAAATAGAGAGGACTATATAGTATTAGAGCACTGCTATGACTGTATTATTGATCGGCTGGGCAATAATACCGAATAATTTTAATTTGCACCATTGTTTGCTTCTAAGGCGCCAAAAAAGGGACGGCTAATGTGATTAGTGTGTATGATTCAGAGTGTCAGTTAATGACCCTCACAAAATTGGCTTTGCATAGGTCATTCTGACGGCTTTGGAAACAATTCCCAGCGTGACTACTCACACCAGGAATATTTCTGTTACTAAATAAAATAATTTAGCTGATACTAGTCCGCGCAACGGAAGGCAAAGCCATGTTTTCATAAGATTGAGTTATGAATAACTGCCTTGGCACATCAACATCAATAGCGCCTTAGGAGTGTTTGCCATTGCAATTTTTTTGGACTTCTATGATTTATTTAATGGTCACTGTTACACATCAATTCAGAACCAATAACAGAAGAACAAATATGAGCAGGGTTACATTTGATTTTTAAAACTGTCTGACGAAACCGTGGGTTTTCCACAGTTTTAGCGATGACATAATGACGACTACTTGTAGAAAATGAAAACTTGAAACGAGCCTTTTTCAGTGAGGGTGATTAATGATTTCACGTAATAGCTTCCATGCATTAATGACAAGTTTCATGTTACTAAGCCTGTTGCTTCATACTCATCTCAGGAAGACAGCTGACAAGTTAATTGCTTGACATCTGCAGTCGTCAGATAATACTGATCCACTTTCAACTGAACAAGTCAGGAACATAAATTTCTCAGTGTGAAACATCCACTGACCTATGTATACTATATCCCGATATCTTAACAAGAAAATCTACTTACTAAAAACTTGATTTTACATTGCATGTTTACCGTAACGTTTCAAAGAGAGAAAAGAACATTACAATTCTCCTTTCACGGTGTGTTAGGGTTGCATGACTGCGCAAATGTTGAGCAAGTAACATGCCTTAACATGCTTGATACCTGGGGTGCAATCTGTTCACTTTGCCAGAGTCAACGTTGGGTGAGTTCTTTATGAGACGAGGAATTTGTAAAGTACGTGTACTTGAAACGCATTGTAAGCATGTGTATGTAAAAGAAAGCTTGGTATGGGGACCATATGGTACAGCAATATTGTCGAAAACTGCCTCAACGTGGCATTAAAACAGGAAACTTAAACGTCAAAAACTATAAGAAGCCATTTTATGATGCTGATGTATTAATTACGAGCATACGGATCAGTACAGTAATTCGCCTTGCTGTGGCGGCTTTGCATCTAGCTCGCAGTACATGTCAGAAAACAAGAATTGTCCTGTTGATGCAATATTGGCTGGAAAGCTGAGGTACTGAAGCAGCTTACGAGCAGCAGACGACGACACTTAACAAGAGACTGTCGAATCTGGTCAGTTTCTACGGTGTATAGCGTTGTGTAACACGCAGCTGGTTGGACTAAAATAGACTAAAGAATCATAGTTATCGTTAAGCGTTGTTTTATTTTACCCCTGGCAGGATATTCATGGTACCTAAGGAAAATTAGTGTGTGAACAAGTACAGTAAGGACAGTTGTGAAGTGTGCATGTTACTGGACTACATACTTTCGTGTGCTTTCCATTTACAAACGTATGTGGACAGCTTAATTGGACTTAAAAGGCTGAAGATCTTAATCACAAACCGGTTCGATAAAATTCAATTGTTGGCTCTCACAGTTATTGTATTTGTGTATGGCTTAGACCATACTACGTATCTTCGACGCTGCAACGCTGACTTTTGCAGATGATACCTTAACTCAGGTTGTATTTTTATCAATTTAAACATTTTCTGATAGTTTCCTGAGCTTAGTTTGTTGATAGAGCACTTCCACACAACAACAATCTGCACAATCCATCAGCTAATCAGTTTAAACTCTATGTCAATAGAAGGTTGCAATCAGATCAATCTAATTATTGATCATGTTGTTGTCCTTATCAAATAAGTCTATTTACATTAGTTTTTGCATTCTATTTCAGATTGATACGAGAAAGGACTAACACTTCGTAGGGCAAAAAATCGGGGTGCTTTGATAATTCACAACTTCACATATTGGAAGGTAGGGTGTACTAATTTAACAAATTGTAAAAACATCTGTCACAGCTACCGCAAACGTATGTTTTTGATAAATTGCATGTTTTTCTAGTGCAGCCAACAAACCCAAGCACCGTGTGCGATGTGTGAATGTAACATTCCATTGTGGCAATAAATTTTATATATTGTGTTCATTTGTGGGATTTACATTTGTAGACATTAACATTTGATCTCAATAAGGTCTGATATGTTCGTTAAATTGAAAAGCTAGACGAGTAAATATGAAACAGATATCTAAAAGGTTTCATTGAGGTCCATTTAGACAGATTTATTATGCCCCAAATATAATCACAATTGAGGTCCATTTAGACAGATTTATCATGCCCCAAATATAATCACAATCTGAGTGTTCAGGGTTCACTTGTTTCTCCTGAGCAGTCCCAATTGATCATATAACAGGAATTATTATTCTACTTTTGTTGCTCTTTATTCCTGACCTGCAAGGTCCCGTCGGGTTCTCCCAGACTTGGCCCCTGTTAGGCAAGACTCATTCCTAAATATGTAAACAAAACCACTTGGGTTCTCCTCAGCACACTTTACTTTGGTCCAGAAGTGAATATAAAGACACAAAACATGTAAAACCGTTGAAAAGACAGACAAGCAATTCAAAGCTGCTTACATAGAAGTATCGATTATGGCCATGCTTCTAAATATCCTTAAACACGTTGTTCCAATGTTTCTTACATGCATTTCCTTTCATTTCAGCTGAGCATAGTTGCTGATCGTGTAAATCGTGCTGTCGAAGAGGTAAGTTTGCGATTCCAACATGACATAGCGTAACTTTAAAGCAACCAGCAGAAAGTCTTATTCAAATGAAATGTGTCTAATTTGTTCCAACGGATAATACATCATCTGGATTAGATTATACGTCAGGGATGCAATAGCACCGTATGTACTGTAACAAAATTAAAATCGCAATACACCGGTCACTTTGTAATATGCCTAGAAGTGGTGTCTCCATAAAGGTCATATAGACATAATTTAGTTATAGTCTCCTGTGCAAAGGTCCTTTGACATTTCAAATCTAGTTGGCATAATTAAATTTACCTGAAATTGAAAGGCTTCATGGACGTCCTGATTCACCAGGCAAAGGGCCACAGTTTACTTAGAACATTCATTCAGTGTAACTGCTTCATAAAACCACTTGGTTTCCTACCAAGTTAATTGTACAGAGCTTATTTTGTCACCGAGTTCTTGATCATGCAGGTCATTCTGACAAAAACCCTGATGATTGTGGTAGCTTCCATTATTATTCAGTTACTCCCGTGACTGTTTTTATGCCTTGAAGTCAAGGACTCCCGTGAAGAACTAGGACAAAACTAATTGTTATTCCCGAAGAGCCCCCAGCAAATACGACCATACATCTCGCCTGTGAATGTTCAGTGACCTACTTACCGTTACTACAATTTTACTTTCCGCTTGCTATGATCAAAGTAATCCTTCGTAAAGGCGAGACATGCGACTATGACGATGAAAAATACGAATATGAAATGCAACATCACAAGAATTCTTTTGTGATCCTGTCTTAATTACTGCAGACGTAATTGCCTAGTTACTTGGCAGTACACATGGGTACGTAGACATACAGGTAATGAAATAAGAAGAACCCGTCGTTAACATGCAGACATTGCTGCTTTAGACTGAGACAGCGACAACTAGACGCCTGTAGAAAGACTGGTGAACTTGTAATAGTCTATGAAAACTTTCGAACAGGAGGAGTTGCAGGTGTAAACAGATGTGACAATGTAAGTGCTTTGTGCAAAGAAGTGCAAAAACCTACACGGATAACATGAGCCATATTAGCATAAACATTTGTCCACTGGAAATGAATGCGATCCAGACAGCATAATATGAACGATTTAGGTATACCAGAAGCATACTCACCTATTCTATGTGTCAATTTAATTCGACATATGAAAAATAATAGATAAAAAACAAATAATCGGCTCAACACATTTGCGACCTGGTCACTATCGGTGTATTTCCTTGTGGCTCCTGCGACAAGAAGAAGAATTTGGACATTTCTTGCGCTGTCTAAAATGAGTCTGTTTTGTATTCTGTCATATTACTCAGTACATGACGTTTGTCCGGAAATCTATGTTCACAATGCTTTCTTTTGGTTATTATCCAGCAATTGTGGTGTTTTTTCGTTCTTTATGTTCGAATCATGGCGAAGTCAATTCTGACATGCAATACCATTCTGTAATTATACCATAAATGTAATACCGTGTAATTCCAGGTCTTTGTTTCCATTTAGATTCATAGTGTTGCACTCAATAACATTTTGTTTATTGCATTTGTTTTCCTCAAGTCAATTATTCTGAAGGTAGCTGCGTCGTCCTGAGTTCCATTCATGTTCTGTAAAAGCGCGGTGTATCTTAGATAAGAACCAGAGATGGTTACTGCAGTATATTCTTTCAGTGTTCGTTGATTGTGAGAAGTAACATTATTACATCGTTTAGTATTGATTAGTATTGCTAAAGCATATCACCTGTTTCACTCGAACAATGAAACGGTGAATTTCCATTGTTCTCAATATAAAGAGTAAATGAATAAAGTTTCATGCTGGACTATAGATGTTTTCCATTATACATTGATAAATATGCATGTAAAATTCTGACAAATAAGTTATGTTTTACTGTATTGATTACGTAAAGAAACACCCATACTAATGTACGTATGACATCTCGGTACAGAAATGTCAGCATCTCATTGGCGGATCCAGGATTTCCCGTACGGGGGGGGGGGGGGGTGGGGGCCCAACCCAATTTTCACCTATTTTTGCCCAAAAATCGGGAAAGACTGCATGAAAATGAAGAAAATTTTGGCCGTAGGGGGGGCGCCTCCTGCGCCCCCCCTAAATCCCCCAATGCATCTATCCAAAAATAAAACGTTCTGAAGAAGAAATGACTAAATGACTTGTCTGGAAGTCTTTTAAGTGACACTGAATTACCATTCTGAGTGGATAACATCTTCATCGTCTCATTATTTGTTTGTGTTATGCTTGCTTCTTGTCATCTGAATTATGTCTCTTCGGGCTACTTCTTGTCCTTTTCGCCGTTGCTTGTACACAGGACCTTGATTAGCTGAGGTAATTTAGCTTTCGTTCCTATCCACAAGATCGGCTATTTAATTACGGAAAACCGGTAATTAAAACCGGTGTTACTGCTTCCCAGTTATAATGCATTTCTAGCGTATGATGACGTTTACTCAGCACTATTTTTCATGTAATGTGTTTTTTTATCATGTAAGTAGGTAGCGTTGGTAATGTCAATATCAATGCAATACATTTGGAATACAGCATCACATTTTAACAACACTTGATAGACACGTGAAGTCACCTTGATAGGAAGGACATCGCATGCAAAGATAGTTGCCGTTGGTGATCAAAGATGTTTATTATATATAGCACTGAAGTGGCCACTTTCTGCAACTGTCATTGGTCCAGACACATTTTATTCTTGTCAACAAAACTGTTTATTTGGGATTTGACATGATTTAAGCCTCTCTAATTAGATAAAAGCAAATTTCCCCAAATAAACAGTTTTATTTGGGATCCCAAATAAACTCATAGGAAAATCAAGATGTAATAGACTCTCTGCTTGGCTGGTGCAAAATTTACCAGCCAATCAGAAGGTGTGTAGCTATGTAGCCTATGACATCATAAGGATTTCCCAAGGGATTCCCCTATTATTTACAATTTACAAAATTAAAATCATGTACTTTATTTTCTTATTTTTAAATGAATTTTCATATAATAAACATATTATTATGAGTTTTAATCAGGAGTAAATAGTTTTACCACCCTTCAGGATAACTTTGTGTTTATTTCCTGAAGGGCCTCAGGCCCTTCAGGAAATAAACACAAAGTTTATCCTTCAGGGGCTAAAACAGTTTATTCCTTCATAAAACTCATGATAATGTGAGTTTATTCTCGGCCTTTATCCTCTTGTCAGTGAAGTGAGGTGAGATGGGTTGATAAACTGCAGGCATAGACTGTCCAACTTTACATTTCGTGTGGGTTCCAACCACAGGTATCTTAATAAAGGCAATACCATAGGAACAAGTGTAAGTATGGAAATGCATTCTTTACTTTTTATCTGCGGTGAAAATGGCGCTTAACTTTTTATCCTTCATACAGATAATATGCATAATTCTCGGCATGCAAGATGCAGGAACGGAAGGGGAAGAATTGAATGCGCGTATTACTCCCAAGTCCGAGATTCTCTAAGGAAATTTTATTAAAACTCCAGTACCTAATTTTAATTTCAGATACCTAAGAATAATACATTGCTTTTCAGACATGTCTGGCCTGGAGAATGTGATTCAAAAACAAATTTTGGACAAGTTTGTTGTTCTGCTGCCGCCATAGTTAAAATACAACAGTAAAACAAGTTCTATTGAGCAGACACAGTTCATGGTATGATCAACCCTAAAATTCTGTAGAGTCATATTTTTCAACCGAATTTACGGGAGATTCTCGATTTTAAGACCTGGTCTTATGAGTGAGAAATGACCATTTTGGTATCATAACTTTGGCACCAAATATAAGACCATGGGCTAATAAATGAGAATAACCCTACTAATATTAAAGACTCTATTGGCCTGATTTTGACACAAGAGGATGATTTCTGCATGATTTAAGTAAACTATTAGAGCATGTGTTTAAAGTTGAGGATTATTTACAAAAGGAATTTGCTGAATTAAATGAACGTTAAAAAATCCTGTTTATTATTTAGACCATGGTCTTAACAATGAGACATTTCTCATTGTTAAGACCATGGTCTTTTATTTGGGTGGTCTTAAAATCGAGAATCTCCGGTAACACTTCTGATCTTGGCTGTGTAGTCGAGTTCGGCTTCATGGAGTTCTTGAGGGAATTTAATGATGTCAGAGCCACATACACTCTGAAAAAAAACCCTTTCCCTCTCCAATACTTCGCATAAATTTTGTATGCTGGAAAATAAATAATATACAGTTTTCCTCCCAATTTTACGATGAAATTTGATTGCAGAAGGTCGGTCCATAGACTGGATATGATTTGCGTTATTTTGATTTTCTGTTTCTTTGCTTTTAAATGTTAATAATAAACGGTAAACAGATATTATCCACATATTGTACGGAAGGTTAGCGTTTCCAGCGATACATCAACCTGAATGCCATGGTCTAACATTTCAAAAAATATATCACGTATTTGTAAATATTATATTGGATATTATTTGGCTACATTCTGTATTTATGGCCGTAGATGGTAGTACACTACCATAAGTGTATTATAACTCCATTACAATAGAAAAATTAAAATTACTACATTTTTCGGAAAGGCCAGATTATTCTATTACTAAACTTGTATAATATACTAACGCAAGAATAACTTTAATAGTTTTGGTATGCAAAATATTCCTAAAAATAAGAACTGATAAAATTTGGTGAATGTATTCATAAGGGAATATAAGGGAGCCCGATTAGGTGTCTTGTTAAAGTTCTAACAAGACTCCCGTGTACTGATTTATTCACAGAAAGATAGGTGGTAAATACTGAAATAATTCTAAAATAAGGCAGTCAGGTTTTCTGCCAGATTATCAAGGCACAAGATGAACATGATACACCATTGTACGGAGATCTGATGTAACATAAACCAATGTATCATTAGAATACATTACATCAACCGTGTAATATTATAGTTCTGACAATTCTCAGACGGTTCTGCGAGCGTGTTTATTTTGCGAATACATAATTTTTGTTTTATCTTTGGCTTTAATCTCACTCGGTTCACTTAAATTTAGGATTACTTTAATTATATGTAGTGACCTTGTTTTATGTAAATTTTTACTTTGAGTATTTCTTTAGTTATTCATTGCTAGTGTTTAGAACATTCCCAAAATTGTGCATGCAAAAGTACACTCAATGTATATTTCGACACATGGCGCTTTGTTCTTTTTCCAGCTGAGGAGTGACAAAACACTTTCAGGGCTTCTGTTTCATCGTTGCATTAATAGAACGTTATATCTTAGGTTTTGAGGGTTTTCATGGTTTTCTGAAACCTCTGGTTACACCTCGCACTCACACACGCATCCCAGCATGTCCTTGTCAGAAGCACACAGGTATGTTTGCATTTCAGAAACATTTAGTCTTTGTTTAAATATTCGTTTTCTCGATGAGAAATAAGCAATTAACAACGTGATCAAATCACTAGTTAGACAGTACAATACTGGATTCTTCCGAACTGCACATGCTGATTTTTGTGCACATCAGCTGCAACTTTCTTGAACATCTGCGATCAGTAAGGGAACGTGTACAGATGACTTCTTTTCGCTTTTTGAACTCAGCTTTTCCAACAACACAAATATGGTAAAATATTGACACGAAACGGGGATACCAATGGCCATAATAAATTGCCCGTTGATCCCAGATTGGTTAAAATCCAAACTATTATTACCCATTTCTTCATTTATGGCACAGAGAAGCTATTACGACAATACACAAGTAAGACCAAGAAAGCCCAACTCACGACAATAAGGTAATTCATCACGGTTGAAAAATTCAGTATCTTGCTAATTTGGAATTGTATGATGATTTGAATATTATTTTCTAGATAGGAATTTTGTATAAAGTTATTGATCAAGGTTGTGTAGATGATCTTTCACAAGATTCTCAAAACTTAGATTCGTCTAGTAATGTAAGGCTCCACAGCCAACAAATTTTAAGCATTTATTTATATTTCATATTTAATGCCTATATTGTTTAACCCCTTTGATACCTAGGGCAGTTCTGCGTTCCCCTAGCCCCCTGGGTCATATTTGGACCCAGGAGAACCCTCAGGACCATATTTAGCCCAAAAGCGAGCTTTTAAAAGTAAGTATAAATGGACTGAGATTTAAAAAGTGGCCCATTTTTTTCGCACCTTTCCCCTAAATAGGGATTAACAGGGGTTGCAGGGAGCAGCACCCCCTCATCTTCAAGCAAAATCTGACATTTTCAAATCTTCGAGCATGTAAATCTAGAGGTATCTACAACTAAAATTTTACTTTCAAGTCTCAGAATTGAATGGTGATTAACTGTGACGATTTCAATTCATTGCCTGAATGATAGCACGTCAACTTACTGTGGAAATCATAACGTTTCAAGGTTATCAAAAGTGTTTCTCGTGACTCTCAGCGCTAACAAAAATTCACCAAGCCTGAATCATGGAAAACCAACCCACCATTACACGTTATATCAGGAAATGACAAAAATCTAAAGATGAAAAAAATAATGAATAAAGTCAGCGTCCAGGTATTATTAAATTTGAAGAAAAGTTACAAATAGATATATCCAGGGTCAGAATGCGATATCTAAGTTTTAAGGTTTTAAATATCAAGACACGGATTGTCGTTCAAGAACGCTGTTGTATTTGTTATCCAGACCATTTACCTAGCTTTGTTGCTGGTGATCACAGTATGGAGGGAGAATCAGTTTCGAATTTGTCCCCACATTTTATGATTTTTCCGGGGTCATTGTAAGAGATTAGGAAAGGCGCTCATTGGCCTCGCGAAAGCGAAACTAGAGGGCGCTAGGCCCCCCCCTCCCCCCCACCCCATGCTTTACATGGGCACTGGATGGAAAAAGCATTTTCAGCAGTTTTGGACTCAGTGTGCAAATTTGGGAGACCGGACCTCCCAACCCCATGCCTTATATGGGAAAATGCATTTTCAGCAGTTTTGGACTCGGTGTGCAAAGTTGGAAGACCGGACCACCCCCTCCCCCCCCCACCCCGTGCAGTTGACTACAAAGAGCGAGGCTGTAACCGACAGGTTGTCTATCTCGTTCATGATTTAATCATGACAAATTTGGGACAACGCAATCTCAGAAACTAACTACCTGTTTGACATAAATAGTCGCTCACTTTTAAGCTAAATAATTTGTTCAATATTAAAACTGGGAAGAAATTATAATCACTCCCTACCCGGTTTAACAGTTTCAAAGTGTTTGTCAGCAGCTGACGGACTAAACTTTGCGCTCATGACATGCAACACACAAGGATCGGATCAGAACGTTAACACGGTGCCTTATGGAAGCTCCATTTAAAACCTTGATATACGCAATTGATACGATTTTGTGTCATGTACAAAATTCGATACTGAAGTTGTGTCGCCTGAAGTACTTAAATATTTACAACTGATCCTCTTAAATACAGCATGTTGTTCACTTCGAATAATTTCTCAAAGATTATTTCAGACCTTTGCTGTTTTGAATGGTGCTCAACCATGACGAATTCTATTGTCAGCGTAGTCGCATGTTTGTTGTGTAAATCATAACGTTCCACATTTATACTTTTTCCGTATGTCTCTATTTTGTGCAAGAGATAATGTATTCGCCTACCTTTTGTCTTTCGTTTTAAGGAGCACATATCTCTTCATTATCCTCGATCCAATGGGCACAATTTTTGTCAATTTCACCTAAAATTAAATATTACATAATTAGTAAGGAAATTTATGTTTGTTGCGCATTCAACGGTAAATTAATTAAGAAAGAATCGTCCAAGAGTGCGGATTCATTTCTTTAAAATTGAACGTTGCTGTTTGTCTCTAATAAATTTTTCACATGTCACTGATGGCATTAACAAACAGGTGTACAAATTCAAAAAGATGAAATTAATCTGAAATATTATGAGTTTAGATGTCATGGTTGACAATCTATTTTGTTTGATATTTAGGACTAGTTGCACATTATCCAATTTTCTTTTTCCTATAATTTACCCCTACACAAATCTTTAGAGACAACATTTAGTGTTTCAAAATTTCTAACGAGTTCTGGGACATTATCTGATAAATAATTGAAGACCAAAACCACTTCAAAATTTACGAAAATTAAACGATGGTGACATACTGTGTTTGCATAGTAATAGATTTCGATTTAATTTTTTGTGTTTTTGGGTCGCAACGCATCCCAACGTACTTAAGTATGTTTGGAATAGTAATTATGATGTATCGAATAATTATTTCTGTTTTCTGTATGCGTAAGTCAGTCGCAAGCGGCTTGCATAAAACAAATTTCTTCCGGAGCGATCTACGAAAAATATGTATTCCAACAGATTAGACATTACTTTGCCCACGATTTTAAAGTTCATGTATAAAATGACTACGAACATGGTGTGCGGAATAATGTCAGTTATGTAAAAATGTAAACGGAAAATATGACAATATTTCCGTAACATAATGACGATAGTTCGTCCACCTAGACAAAAACAAAAATATTTAAACTTTATCTAACTTGAAACTTCCAAACTTGGATTTTCTGTGCTAACACTGCGTAAACTAAACATGTATCTAATTCACAAGATATCTTTTTTGGGGTTATTAAAATAATATTCACAAAAAGTCATAGGAGATTTCAATAATTTGTTCCTTTTTTGCTTTGGACCAGCTGCATAACAACCACAACAACAATAATTTATGTGATAAAGTGTAGATAAATTTAGGTAGTTTCTTTGTAACATATTCTAGGACTCTACTTTTTTCTCAGGTTTACCAAAAGTGTCTCGGAAGAAAAACTGCGTGGAGAATAAGTCACACCTATTATTGTTACATTTATTATTGCAAATGTGGCTGATATAAATATATAAACATGATCTCAATAGATTGCTACGTTAATACCTCGGAGGCAAACATCTCACGTTACATTACCTATTTGTTAACACACTATCAGAAAATAACCAGAGATAACGGACAAGTTGATGGCGTGAAACTTAGGATTTTTATCGGCTATTGAAGTACCACGTACGACTCTTGGACGAAACACTGTTTGTCGAAAGCGTCTTCGTACATGGACAGTATGTAGACAGACAGTGTATTGACAAAACAGTTTGAAGAAACCCTTTCAGTAAAAATTTAATTTTGGTAGAAAACCTTTCAATAGAAAATAATTATTAAAAATTCACATGGTATTGACTATTATAGTGCTGAAGATTTTTTTTTTTTTTGCTTTACAAAATTACCTCATAACTACAGGTAATCATTGAAATGGGTTATTTTAAGTATCCATCACTTGTTCGAAAATAATTTGAGGTTTCCATTGGGAATATGATTTGTGACTCGAACTATACTTTGTGTCATTAGCTAGGCCCCTCAAGATTCAAAGCTTGAAAGTTCAGAGAAAAATTGAGGATAAATCTAAAGTAATTTTCCA
Organism: Haplosyllis anthogorgicola; assembly: GCA_038406195.1. Lineage (NCBI taxonomy): Eukaryota > Metazoa > Annelida > Polychaeta > Phyllodocida > Syllidae > Haplosyllis > Haplosyllis anthogorgicola. The sequence continues at coordinate 815 of JBCAUI010054999.1, read as the reverse complement.
AATGGGTCTCTACCAAAGTTTATTCTGCAACATGGAGTGTCAACATACTGTCTGGAGTTGTAATGGCAACTCTACCATGAGTCTCGTCGCCACAGAGAGTTTCGCCCAACAATCGTAGACCCCCACGTATGTTTAGTTGTGCGTTCCCATATTTTTCATAAAAAACGAAAGTATTATTTATCCATTCATTATTTGTCCTTTTTTTTCAACGGGCAGACTACGTTATTTGAAAAGTCGAATCAACAATAAAATGGTGGGATCGTACTTAAATTTGCTATTTATTTGAATGAGATATTACTGTCGCCTTCGGATCAACTTATTCCGTGCTAATTGCCGTGAAAATCAAAATGGCCGCATTTTGAGACTTAATTGCAACGGCAAATTTCTGCGAAAGTCTAATTGTGACTAAATTGGGTCTACAACGCCTACTGCTTCCTAAGCCATCTGATATCCACATTTTCATAGTAGCTTCGGTCTAAACTTTTTTATAGACTCAAATGTCCAATTAAGAGACTTAATGAGCTTCGTCTCAACGCTAAACTAATCTAATTATATTATCTTTGTCATAAGAATAAATTGCACACAATGTCTATTTTTCGAAGATTTGGTAAATACGCTTAATTACGTTATTATAACCCTGGTTAATCCATGAGTTTTTCACTTCCTGTAATTTTGTCCCATCTGTGCTGCATCGATAGAGACCGTGTCCCCAAATAGAAACACCTCTCACATTTGCCATATTTCTTCAAATACATGTATTTTCTATCTGTAAAAAACAGTTTTAAAATAAAGAGACCATTGATTTGGATGTTTTA
>JBCAUI010054888.1:0-20536 GCA_038406195.1 Haplosyllis anthogorgicola | reverse complement strand
TTCACATCCTTGCTACTTGACTTATTGATTTACTGACTGACTTGAATATGGCTTCACCTAGACCAACAGGACATTGGAGTAATTCATGTCATATCTGCCCTAGCTGTTCCACCTGCTTTGCTTATGCCATATTTGTTCTACAAATCATTACCAGAGTATTACGGAACTGTTTCAAGGATGAAATAAATGCTTTAAGCTTTCGCTTGCTCTGTGCATTCACTCTGCCCCATTACCGATTGCAGCTATTCGACATATGTTTAATCGTCTATATTTTCAAAACAAGTGTCTCTCGTGATTTTCAGTTGTGACATTTACACCATGGTACGATGAAAGCATTGAATGAAAGACAGGTTTAGGGGGAGGGGAAGAAATGGAGCTAGCAGCGATATAAAGAGCCAGGATATTTTCGATATCAACTACGTAAAAAGAAAGGCACAAGCGTAACATTTGTTTCACACAAACGTTGAACTCGCGGCTCTTATTCAAACTTGATGCAGCAGGTATTTAGTTCTTCCAGCTTTAAATTGACGCGCACACAAACCATCATTAAACTCCCAATAATTTTGGTTAGTTTCGGACCGAATGACTTGACTTGAAAAATAATTGGCATGATCTCTCGGGCCATGTTTGTGGTCAGGCAAAGCAAAGTTCGCTCGTAGCTTGCGGGTGACCGTTTCTTTTCGCTGCTTTTCCATGCACAAAACAATGCCGTAATCGGTAAAGTCACACAAAGATTTAAATTTTCTAAATTTGAAATTAATCCGAAGATGTTTGAAAGTTTTCGCATCTAAAATGAAGAAAATAATTGCCATGTTAAGAGAAGTACAAAGACATAGACATAGTTATGTAGTAGCATAAACATAAGCAGACGGAAACTGGGAAAAATAAATTAACACATTTTTAATTTTCACGGAACTTGTTAATAACGTAGAGATGTGTTGTCAATCTGAGTAAATCACGGCATAACCAGACCAAGGTGTGAAATTGGAACCAGCCCTATGTAAGATGACAAGATCGCTCACTAGAGGGATAACCTGCGCCAAGTATGGGTTCTTAAGTGAGTTCCTGGCTGGAATGTTAAAAGTTGTAAACTGTAGTTGATGTACATTAGGGAGAAATTAGCCGTATGTCAAGAATGAATGAATTTGACTTATGAAATACCGTAATTATTTTTGTTTGCGTTAAGCAGACGGTATTGGTCTTCAGACAGATGTGACCCGTACTTCCAGTGTTATCAGTTTACATGATTAGATTGCCTCTGTATGCAGTAATATCACGATATTTATAATAGATTGGCTTATATCTACTTAAACTTGCGAAACAACATTAAGTAGGTATGAAATAGTCATTTAAGGCCATGTTGATCATTGTTTGATGAAGAAATTTAACAACAAGGAATGAAATAAAAATAATGATATCATGCCAATTTTGCGTGGTCTATTAAGGTATGATTAACATTCATTTGTAGCGATGTGCGATCCTTTAATCATAGGCTGAGAACACGGGTAAAATTATATGTGATCAACAAGGAAGGTAAAGTAATACTATTTTGCTTACAAAGTACTTTCGCAAGGGACAAAGAAAAATATAACATTTCCCGAAAAGGAAGAATCAGTTAATAATTATGTGAGAGATGATAGGGATGAAAATTTATGGGCACAGCGTGGAGTGGGACAGACAGGCAAGGTGGGCAGACGATGAATATTTTATGCGTCTTTTCAGGGACATTAATGATATGGCTTTTAGTTATCATTACCTAATCTGTCAGAGAATACGTAATATGCAAGAAATATTACAAGTCAAGCTGCCTCGTGTGTTGAATTGCATTTAGAAGACGACCATCGCTGAATAATTGGAAGTGGAGTCTGCCGCAAATTTCAGTAATTACGATTAATAGTTTTTGCCTAGATTGAAGACAAAACGATGCTTTAAATATACAAATTTTGCACTTTAATACCTCATAGTACTTTTAGCCAGTTTGAAGACAAAAGATTATTTTAGCGAAGCGTTAAATATATACAAATTTGCACTTTAATATCTTTTAATAGTTTGAAGACAAAAGGTTATTTCAGTGAAACTTTTAAATTCGATATCCAAGGACATGAAATATGTGGGCGAAAACATTATATTTGCCTGTTCTTTGTAGTTCTTTTCGTTTAAAAAGGGAAACAAAAATCGGCACAATAGAAAACTGAGAATCGGTAAAAAAAAGGAAATGTAACATTATTATACAGAATTATTCATTTTGATCAAAATACGTTTGTAAGGATTTCTTTGGAGCAGTGGAAGATTTATTTTTCATTTAATGGAAGACGATCGTGATACTTTGCAATAATGCACGGAAATGTAATGCACTGGTATAGTCGTGTGACAACAGAATAAATTGTTAATGGCTAAAATAGACAATAGACACGATCAACTCATGGCCGTTTAGACTTTATAGAGACGTTACGTGTTGAGAAATATACCTTTGTCGAATAATAGACTCAACTCAAGGTTAACCTTTTTAATAAGTAAAGGCAGACTACCTTTTATGGTCATGTTGACATGGCATACTCTAGCAGCATATGTAAACATGCCGCATAATTATGATATCAAAGTTTTACAAATGGCAATACATCACTGGCAAACAAGACCAGTTTACATCGTGTCATATATCCCTTTGATTTCCAACCTTTTTATGGAGACTCCTTGTCTGAAGTTCTCCGTTTTTGGTCTATTTTCCAAACGTGGAGATATTGAAGTTCGTACATATTTGGAATGTGCAACAAGTGTGTAGTGCTGTTATTCAGGAAGAAACTGTCAAAGTTTTTTGCAGAAAATGATGTTTTTTAAATGCAAGAATGACTAGAAGTGGGGTATAAATTGCCGCATTTTTAGACAGGTTTTGATAAGGAAACTTAGTTACAAAGGAAAAAACAATTTGTTCATAGTTTTGTTGATTGGTTTCTGACATCGGACCCTCGGATCACAACCGGTACCGGTTAGGTAAGATTTGTAGTTTGTTAAATGAGTATGTAGGTGGGAGTGGGCGTTTGAGGGTGCTTTGTCTCTGTTATGCGAGTTTGTATTTGTGTCTGTATGTCTGTACAGTGTTCTGCAATAATGAAAAATAATGAAATATCCCTCAGATTTAGCGGGTAGGAACACTGAAAAGTGACTGAAATTAGTACGAGTGAAAAACAATTCGAAAGAGTTTTTAATCTGGCCATCAGAACTGGTAAAATGACGCGCAAATTCATGAGTCTACATCAAATTTTTTCAGAAGTGCTGGCATATTACGCCACTGACTTTGAGAACCATGGCCTTGCATATGGTAGATCTTGGATCTCTTCTGAGCTATGTGAGATCAATACAGTCACGCAAGTTACTGAGAAATAATCTACAATTAATTGTTGATTATTGTATCAAGGCTATTCGAGTTCATAAAGGTACAAACAAATGAGCATGATGTTATTGATACGGTCTTTGAGTGTGTCTCTCTTGTAGTACACGTCCTTGAAGATGTAATTTTGTACACTTATCAATACCACAAAAATGAACATTAACCATTCAATAGTAATGCACATGATTTTTCATGCCTGATCATTTGTATGCTGATATAAATAGATCTGATGTAGATTTTGAACACATGAACGTTATGCGCGCAGGTAAAGCGGAACCTAATATGACAGAGTAGGAGTCCATATTAGTAACGCACTTGATGATTTCCAGAAATTTTGATAAGGTTACAGATTAAAAGTTGATAAGAAGTTTTTTGTTTATGATGATGATTCATTGTTTTATTGTATTCAGCGTCCTGAGTGCAAGTAGGTGGTTCATGGCATTCCTAATATTTCATTAGTACTTTTAAAGTTTACGAGGAAATGTCGTCCATCTTAAGGTGGTGGATTATCTTTGTAATGGAGAAAGTTTACGCAAGTTTTGCGACATACGAACAACCGGCGGGTCGATGTTTTCTTAGTGTACCATTTGGTTGGAGGGTAAGCGCCAGATGCGAAAGCGGTGTGCCTGATTTTTCATTTACATGTAATGTAGGATTACAGAAGGGTTAATTGTCACATGGTTGCTAAGAGGTGACCATCTACCAGGTTCTCATCCTGGTTACCATATGTCTTTGCCAGAGGAAGTTTCATCTGCCAAGAATTAATTTTATTCTTGGGGTTCTACGCTACGACAGCGGGCTACCGATCTAGTGATACAAAACTTTGATGAGAGTGAGTGCGAACATCATGATTTCTTTCAGATGTGCGGCTGTTCAGGGTACTTCCACAAATTGTGATTCTGGTGGCATCTGGATTCACCGTTTAAATTGTAGTTGATAACAACCGTAAATGGGCATGGCAAAGGTAACTGTAAAAAGAAGTTTGTGGAAAAATCTTAAACTTTATTATTGGAAACTGTCACAAAGTGAAACAACTCGTATAATTCTATTGCGACTGATGTCTATTTAAAGGCAGATGCATGGAATGAAATATTGTATAATTTTCTAATTTCAATGGCGGCGGTCCAGACGGCATTATCGATCCTCTTGATGTAAAACGACAGAAATGGAGAAATAGCTACCTTAACTGATTTGAAATGTCAACGTTTGATATTGTCCAAGTGTGTGTAAAAAGCCATCGATCATTACGACACGACAAAGTGAAGCTCTCAGTGTGTGCTTTATGTCGAGGGTAGTTTTTTTTTTTCCATTCTCTCTGTATCGCACTGTACATTTGTTTTCTGTGCCTGTTTACATGAGAAAAAACGAGTTCATTAATGGGAATACAATAGTCTGATGTGAGGCCGCCATGTAGCTTTGATATTACACAGAAAACGCAAAGTAAACGTTAAATGTATTACGTGGTTCGGAAAAAAGGGGAAGCTGCTGGATTTAACGGATGTACGTGCATTCATTGTGTCGTCTTGACGATATAATAGTACCACGGTACGTACCATTGACCACATTACTTCATTGCTAAACGTATTAACCCAAGTGTACCGTACACACTGGAATTGAGGGACCACGTACTCTGGCAGTATATATGTAAACATGCCGAGAAGTTAACTTTAAAAAAACAAAAGTTAACTTTTATGGTTATGAAACCTTTCTTTCAGGATATTTTCAGAGAGTGACTATCAACTATTCAGAAAACAGAAAACGCATATAATTATTGGAGAACCACAATTAGCTAACACGGTAGTTACTTTGGGGGTGTAGAGCTTCTGATTTGGGAGGGAGAACCTACACTAAAGTGGTCTTTTCACAACCCGAGAGTCCAAAGATTTTTTGGAACTTTTAAAGACAAAAATGCAAAGTAAGCAATCATTTACTATTTATCATTAATCTACACTTCCTCGTGTGTTACTTCATACCTCTTTTCAAAAGAAATAAACTTCCAGTTTCAGCTAGGTTTTACGAAAACATAATGCTTTAATTTGTCCCTTTCTGTCCTCGTGCTTTGATCATTTGCAACGTGTAACTACGCAAGCCGCATAAATTTAAAGAAGGTAATACGGTGCAGAGGTAATTACTTTTATTTTATAGCCGAAACCTTTGATCAGTATTGTTGTGGTCAAGATTGTTGTTCGGTTTATAGTTTGGTATGCTCGCCTTTCACATTTGGCTGGTGATGAAGTCCACACGAAACATGTAATCTTTGTAAAACATGAAAATTCGCCATATTAGGACATCACAGGAGGTGTATTGTGTTTGTATCACATCCTGTGGTTTGTTATGACGTTAAGGACTAGTCTGCCTGTGCATGGAATATTTTTGAATGACGTACAGTCTGTGTGTGTGTGTGTGTGTGTGTGTGTGCGTGCGTGTGTGTGTGTGTGTCTGTCTGTCTGTCTCTTTTTTGACACCTGTATGTGCATGGGTGTTAAAAGCAATTGCACGCATGGTGTTTGGGGACAGTTTCTTGCAACCTGATTTGGAAGACTCTCTAATGTTGCCTGTCATATGACCGCCTAAAGCAGGTTTACTGTTTTACTGTGCAACATATATGTGGTATGTGTACGTAGGTGTTTGTGGACTGTAGATTAATGACCACAAAGACTGATGAAGCTGTCTGTGAAAAGCAACTAAGTACAACGCAACACAGACCTGGAAGAAAATAGTGCAGCTGTACAGAATCTGTAGATACCTTCAGATCATCTGATAAATTGGCCATTGTTTAAAACTGCAGTGTAATTAGTGGAGGTAAGATCCTCAATGTGATGAGAGAGAAAAGCAAGCTGCTCCTTAGGTCAGGATTTAGGCTTTCCAGGGTGGAACAAACGCAAAGAAACATCGTCTCAATTAAGTATTTAATTAATTGACCCGATTAGCAGACAGTACGAAATAATTGCCATGCATAATTGATACAATTATTGCAATGCAATTAATTATGGGCATCTGTGAGCAAAATTTAGTCACAGGTTTGTGTGTGAGAGAGTTTGTTGTGGTGAAGTATGATGATATTGCTGTTGCGTCAATTTGACCCTATTCAGGTCACACTGTGCAAGGGGATCGATATGGTGTGTAGATTGTGGGATTAACCAGCTTCTTACCCACCTTTATAAACAATATATTGTTGAACTTTCGTGCAAATCAATTTTGTTGCCGCCTGAGCAGACAGTGAAGTGTTGCGTTTGGGGTATTTTGTATGAATCCTAACAGGTCCCTGCCTCTGATAACGACGTCGCGAATGTTTTGGAGAATGCACCCACAGACGCATTTAAGCACACAGTGGCACATGCAAGATGCACACGAGGGATGCTTTCAGTTTCAATGTGGATCGTTTGTGAAGAACTTGGCACAAAGAAACAACTACCGGATTTTCACGTAAATAAGCCCCCCCCTAATTAGAATCCCATGGTGAAATCATTCACGTTCATAAGCCCATGGACTAATAGGAAAAATCCTGGAGTCATTGCCAATGTTTACACACATCAGCTAATGATTAACATTTGTCTTCAATGAAATACAGAAAATTTTATTATCAGCTGAAATTGATGCTTTTTTTAATTTTAGATGCAGAAAACTTTCATTTGTATTGTGTAATTTGTTATATTTGAGGTTTGAACTATAGATATAAGCAGTCATTCACAAACGCATATTTTGGTCATTTTACACCTATAAGCCCAGGGCTTATTTACGTGAAAATCCGGTACCTTTAATCCACAAACTTGCGTGATAATCTGTATGCATGTAATCTAACAAATGTTCTATTTAAATCGTGTGTATGCAAGAGTTGGAACAATAGTGGTTGAAATTTTCAGTCTTTCATAAAAAATTTTATGTTTTCGAAAAACATAAACATTCGTCTATTTTATGATTTGCCATAAATAACTCGATGTAATAAATACAAATTTAGAATCATCAATAATAAAAGCTAAATTTATAATACCCTTACAGGATTAGCCTAGATGACATGAGTCAGACAGTTTACAGGCTTGTTTGTTGGTTTATGCGTTTAAATTATTGGCTCATTTGGCATATATGCCAAAGAGCCTATAGAATCATGAAGTGTCCGTCGTCGGTCGTCGTCATCGTTTTCATTGTTGTTGTCAGCATCGTTGTCTGTGCACAGTCACCCTGAGCACACTATTGATCATAGAGACTTCATATCTTACACACATTTGCACCTATGTCCTATCTCAAAGCCTAGCAAAAAATATGTTGCTGTGACCTTTATTCTCAAATTGGTAGCCATATTTGTTTTTCTCTTTGAACCTTTCTCCTGGACATGCAGTTGATTATACAAACTTCATATGTGTCAGCTTTATGCATCCATACATCCTCTTTATTTCATGTAAAAATTACATTGATGCCACCTATATTTGCAATTTGGCAGTCATATTTATGTTTTTCATAGGTCACTTATTTGGGATTTGATTTTAGACACTTCATTTGTATTCATGTGATATTGTAACCTATATTGTCTTAGTTTTATGATAATGCCAAATGAACTAAGGTCCATCTGGACCTATTTTTTACTTGTGTTGTATCATCTTGCATTATGTCATGCAAATGTAGTTCAAAGGCGATTCCATTTATTGACATGAATCAATTTATTAAATCATTTTTATAACATTGATGTGATTAAAAACGACAGCATAATGCAGCTGAGCTGTATCGTTGCCTTCAAAATGCATTTTTTGCATAACGATTATGTCGTCTTTTCAGGTTAATTGGACCTTTTGTATGAACTATTTTTTGGATCATACTGTTAAAGCAGCTAATGCATGCATGCGTGCGTGCGCGTGTAAACCATTGTTTAAGATGAAGTATTGTGATGTGACTTGTCTGTAGAAAGATAAACTATCAAGACTGGTTCTGTCAGGTTAATTTCGAAAATTTACCGAAGTAAACCCTACTTTATCTGAAGCAAATTCAGACAGGTCAAGTGCCTTCATTGCTTTGTCTGACAGGTTGAATATGACTTTTCAAAACTAATTTATTAACTTAATGAAAACGAAAATAAAAATATCCATTGTAAGGAGTGCCCTCGCGGACGTTGGTCCGAGTGAAAAAAATTGTGTATGACGGGAATTAATTGATAGTGCAACGTGCGACATTATTTGTTTAATTTTGAAAATGTCGCGTTGTTATCATCCATTCAGAGTGAGACAATTGTTTTGCTGTTAAATCAAGATGAGATGCATTTTAAATTTTAGCAGGCATCGATCTAGTCACAAAAATCTGTCGGTCATTCTGGCTGATATAAATACAAAAGTGGCGATTAATTTTTTTGAATTGGCTGTCAACCACATAATTTGATGTTAATTGGTATTGGCACCCGGTACCAGAATTAGAGGGAATACGGTAAATGCCTTTCGAGTCGAAAAATTAAAGGAAAATTAATTTGACAGAGTGAGACACTAAGAACCTTGCTACAAACTGATACAGTTTATCCTCTCTGTGAATAAGCGTGCGTGCATGTTTCTGTGTCGGTTTCTGGACTCTTGAAGCTTTAAGGGATCAGGATCAAAGAAACAGGATGCAGCTTTTTCGCAGCCGGCGCTATCTGCATTGGTGGCCTATATCCAGCATCCTAAATACCGTAAGCCAAAACCACCGAATGTTTGCTGAGATTGCTCCCGTGTAATAGGTCTCTTCTATGTGCAACATGTAAATATTATAATTGGATTGTTTTCATCCTGTTGTCTTCACACAATGCTAATTCACAAAAGCGTGGCGATTAAATCTTTAAAATGTGGATCATGTACTCGCAATCAGTATATCGGTTATCGGTGTCATCGAGTACACAAAACAAAAAAAGGTAAAGATCAGCTGTGACATTTAAAAAATAATCAAAGGAAAAAAGTAGGCCTAATGCGTGTTTATAAAATTAAAAACCAATTTGCAATTTCCTTTGTCTTTTGGGTGCTGCTTTCAGTACTGAGTGTGTATCCGGTTGGCCTTTTCAAAGAGTGTTTGTAAAGCCTCTTCGGTAAATGTGAATGCGGCATTTGTTTGAGGTAGACTTGTCACTGGACCTTCTCACAGCAGTGCGAACATAACGCAGCGCAACACGTTTTTCTTTAAAGCCAGAGAACAAGGCAAATAATTTGGCTGAATCCTGCAAATAGATGTAAAAGCCCCGAGGCCCAATAGACGTGGTAGTGAACGAATCCTGAGGTAAAACTAGGTTGATTGATGACGAGAAGGCTGAGTGTATTACAACTGATCACTTCAAGAAAACGGTGTCAATCTGATACATTCCAATTTGATCCCTTTAACATGCGTGCCCAAATTAAGAAGTGTCAGATGTGTGCGTCACTGTTTGTGTGTCTTAATATTGTACGGCTTCCCTGTCGCATGGCTACGTTTAGATAATTTTAACTGAGAGATTGTCCAAACGAATAGTCAAAATCGATATTCCAGTGAAGTATAACAGGGTACAATGAAAGATATAATCTGCGACCACCTTGCCTGCTGTAATATTGTGGTCGTTAACAACAGGAGGTTGGTTATGAGAGAGAAAATGTACTGTATACATTGTACAGGACGTAAAATAGGGGTGGTTGCAGAATTCGACGGTCGTTGATGACAGCTTTTTTGTAACCTCGTTAACTTGAAATTGACAAGATTTTAGTCGTTTGATGTTATTTCAGAACGCTAAAGTAAACGATACCATAATCTGTAATATGCGACACATCATAAGTGGCAAGGCGCGACTTAATAATAGTGTACATAGATGCGAGGCGTAATGTAGACGTGTATTTATGTTATTTTTAGGTGGACATCACCTGAAGACGTGTATCGGATTTATCCAAGACAGCTTTAATAAATCATCCCTCAAAGGTATGTGTAGAATTTGTTTGTTTCGAAGTGCACTGTCGCGGGAGACGCCTCTGAACAGAACATATTATGATTTGTGTATTGTCTCCCTGAATGGTCATTATCGGAAAATGCCATTGCACAGCTTTATTTGTTGCTTGTGTTTTTTTATGGCCAGACATTGGTCAATAAAGTTATCAGCGATTTACCATTTAAACCATATGTTTAATAGATTAAAAGATAATGGCCAAATTATTATAATTTTAAAAAAATCGGCGTAGTTATGCTTTGAGTTGAACGCAAGGTGGTCAGTCTTTGACATGTGTTGCTGGGGTGCGGGTGCCATACAAATGCGGGCGCCCTTAGATAAGTGTGATATATTTTACAGCCAACAATGTAATGCACGAATGCTTGTCACCGTGCATTTTTCAGTACAATTAAGGCTTGTTGTTTTCCATAGAAATGTTGTTTTTAATGGGTCAGTGTTGTTACCTTCAATATGTACGTTATCCTCTGATTCCTCATGCCCTTTAGATATTTTTGTTATGTCCTTTTAGCTGCTGCTTATGTTACGGATGTAACGTGGTCAGCTTACTTTCATTTTCATGTACTTTCATTTTCTTTTATTTTCATATGTCTTTGTCTCCTTACCTTTCTCACCTTCCCTATTCACCACTGCCCCCACCCCTTACACACACAAGCGTAATTAAGGAGTTGAGCCCAAAGCAGCATGTATTGTATTTTAGAGGATCACTTCTTTAAAGGTCTGCCCCTCCATCGTCGGGAGTTTACTTCAGTATCAGTAGTGTAGAGCAGTAGGCTGTCAGAGAGAGGAGAGAGAGCAGCCAGCTCCTTCCTGCAGCCACCGCAACCCAACCGTCTGCCTGCATCACCAACACCGTTACGAATCGTATATTGTTATGTAGCTTACAGTGCTGCTACTGAAAACAACACAACACAAGCACAAACATAACCGTCTTCATATTGTTGAGTGCTGTGATGTTAATTTGGAGGTAGACGTCCTTACAGTAAATGAAGAAGGGATGTGGTAGTGCGAAGTGTGAAGTGGAAAAAAGTCCGTTTAAACATTGCGGCTTTTGCAAAACAACGTGTTTGTGCCATATAAGACCATGTGTCATCATCCCATAGTGTTGCACATGTCCCATATATAGGATGGGCTACGGTTTTGGCAATGGCTTTGTGCTGTACAACATCACACAAGACTTGATTTTGGCAGTACATTGGCAATACTAGTAGCACTACAAATAACGCAGTGGTGTATTGGTACAAGGACTTCACAGTTGCTCATAGTATCCATCATTGCATTGCCAAGTCAACTGAGTACATAGCACATTGTGAAGGACATTGGGACTATCAATCAGCTCGTTTTAGCTATCGAACTCAAATGGATCCATACACACACAGTATCAGAGTATTATAACATTGGGGAAAAATTATTGGAGTCGGTTTCAGGAGCGATTGATGTATTTACATTGCTGGCATTCCCTGTGCTCTAGGTAAGTCAAATTGAGGCTAAAATACGAGAAAGGAAGTATGTTTTTTTGTGTATAGGCAATGTACAGTACCTCACGTTGAGTGTACAGGGCTGGTAATTGTCATGGCCAGTGCGGTACTACTTGGATCATAAGCGTGGCTTTTACACCGAATGGCCTTTAGACCTACATGGGTAAATGCTGTTTGCTTGAGATAACAATGACACAGTTACCTAATCATGCCCATAAACAATACGGATGTAAGAATATGATGATAATTTGCTTATAGTCATATCCAAATAACCTAATTTGTGTGTAGAGATCCTCGATCCTTTTTTCTCGCCCATTTATCTATGTGTAACAATCAATACTTGGCACGTTTCTTTTTTGTTATGTGTATCATCAGCTGTTCATCTGTGCAGAGAGAAAAAAAACCCGGTAACTATACAAAAAAGGCATAAACAAAAGAGAAAAAAGTTCTCAGACGTGATTTATGAATAATGGTAAGATCGCATGCTCACTTTTATTATTAGTAGCTCCGCTGTTTTAATATCATACCGTAAAAGTTTTATTTATAATTTGACATATGCTAAATCTTTCAGCAAACCTTTAAATTTTTTACGACGTCAGTGGGGAAATATCGAAATGGCGCTGAAAATGCTAATTTGAAGGAATACGTTAAAATTGGATAATGTTAAGTAACGTCATTTCGATGCTTCGTCAGTTCATGGCAGATCATTCTGAGGCCCTGTTATTTATTAACTCCTACTCGGGGCCATGTCTACGAAGCTGTAGGAAGTTTAGCGCAAAAATGTAAGCTATTCTTTGACTATGTGTGTGTATTGTCATGATTTTTAGATGAAGCTCCATAAATAGATCAATGACACTAGCATTTAGCTTTAGACGTTATATTTAGCTCAAGGACAGGATCTGTTTACAGATAATTTTTGTGGAAATGAAGAGTTTAATGGGAACTCACAATAGAATTTGAATGTTTGTCTATTCCAATATGTTGGATGTATGCCCAATGAAGTTATTAAAAAGTAGGTCTAGCTTGCACAAATTTGAACTCAGTTGGTGCCACCCCTTATTTCAACCTCTTATATTCCACTGTAGTATTCCTAAGTGTAGGTGCCCCTATCTCTGGTTTGAAGTCTTTTACTTGCATATAAATCTTCTCTTACAGACAAAAATGTTAAGTGCCATTGATATGCAAACTGCTTGGCTCTGCACTGCTCAAAGAAAGGATTGCTACATTTTAAACAACTTCCTCTGACAGTGTTCAGGGCATTTATATAAAATTTCACTTTTTGTGATGTATAGTAATGACCCAGAGTGGCCTCAGTGACAATTGATGTATGCTCTATTGACTGTGTGCTGAAAAAGAACAGCTAGAACCTTTGTTAGTACAGAATAAACTTCTGGATGTAGATCATTGGAGGATAAATAATACAAAGTTTATTATACAGTGATTAATATTGATAATCATAAGACAACCCCGGCAGAGGTGAGACTTATTATAGATTCATATAGTATCTGTTTTATTAAGTGAGCTGAGTTACTGTCTTGAATGGCAGTTTAGTGATTTGCTTATTGATGAACTGTGTGTTTTATTATGCACAGAGAGGCCTATTATTGACTTGATGCTCGGAGAGATTAATATTTTATGTTTTATTGTTGAGCAATCCACATATGAACATTGATTCAGTGATCAATGCACAACAAGCAAAAGAAGAATGGGACTGTTATTGGTAAAGCATTTAGTTTGCAATTACCGTGGGTCTTTCTTATCCTATTTTAAATGTCAGATTGCATGAGGAGGTGGGATAAAGTTACATAAATAAGTAATAGTAACCCAGATAATGTCAGTGAACCAGTGAACACAGGTAGTGTAAAGCATTCAGTAATAACATGTGTCGATGCAAACCTATCAGAACACAATAAAATATATGATAAGAAAATACATCATGACATACTCCATTATAAATCTGAAGTGGAAATCCATTTGGAGGTGTAACCCATTGTTTTTTTATTAATGATTTAATAAATCCGCTGTGAGTTGGAGTGTTTTATTTAGCACATAAGGCATAAACAATGCAAATACTCAGGATTGTATTACAATCTAGTCCTTGGCCTTGACGCTACTTACCTGGCTTGTTGGGATAATGTAAGTAATATATCATACCTTGCACTTATTTAGTTTCCAACATAATGGTGCATCTTTTAACTATGATATCATCATAGTTTAAATAGTTTAAAACGTGAACTGGGAAATGGAGATAAATAGTTTAAAACGTGAACTGGGAATGGAATCTTTCTCAGAAATATGAATAACCCAATATTATTGGTCAAGTATATGTAACAAAAATGTTTGTGCTTTTAGCCTAAGAGACTTATAACTTTGATGGCAAATTGGTCCCCGGGAAATCCCAAGGCTTCTGATGTTGAAATAAGCAGAGGAGAAATTATCACCGGAGCGTATTTGCTTTTATATTTAAGGCCGTAGACAAATCAATCACAAAACGTTCATATGTACATTACAAACACCATACATCATACCCTACAGTATTTAAATTCATGATATGCACCTGGAAAAACAGCCAACGAGAGTATTTGATTAAATACATAATTGCCGTCTGTCGCGATGGTAATGTTTCTGATAGCGAAAAGCACCGGCTGAAAATGTGTGTAGATTATGCCTAGATGGGCTACAAGTATGGATGGGAAGAAAACAATGAGACGAACAACCAATTTAATTTGATGCAAATTTAGCTTGCTTGTCGACGCCTTACCCACAGATACAGTACATTCCTCGTAACCCGAACATGGATAACTCGTACTTTGGTTTCACCTGAACCATTTAAAATGTCAAATTCATACATTTTATATTCGAACTTTGATTGAATAACACGAACTTCTGTTTATTTCGAACTTCTTAGGGTTCCTCTTTAGGTTCGAGTTTAGTGGGACACACTGCACTTGGATTGATTTCATCAAGGGCTAGTTAAGATGGCGACAGGCTAAACTAGACGTAATGCACTGTCTGTTAAAGCTGCTCAAAGAAGGAAAGTTGCTGAAATTGGTTGAATCTTTCGTTTGACCCGTAAAAGAAATGATTTAATCTCAGCTCCCCGTGGCGGTATCAGGTCTTCCGCCAAGGACACCATTGAAGGACGAAAATTAAGTAGACATCCAGCCTGACGCTTGAAATTTGCTTTATTTGATAAGTTTTGGAGGGAAACCCGATTTATCCAGCAAAACGTTTTACGTAATTAAATAGTTATTTATGGGAATGCATTCTTGGCTTGACGTAAAAAAAGTAAATTTGGTGGGTTACAAGTATATCATGGCAAGAAAAAACTTTTAAGATAAAAACTGTTCCTTTTTGTGTATGCATAGTGAAGGGCCTGAAGAATAGGCAGTTGATATTATCACCATTTATAATTTATTGTGTCAGAAAAAGCCCGAAATTCGCCCAATTAGATGTGAGTGTTTTTATGAAGATTTGATAAAGTGAGCTAAAAAAAACGGTTGTTGTTTTCCCCACCAAGCACGCAAGTCGCGTATGGCGTTGTATTTTACAAGATCCAGAATTCCATATTATTACACCGAAGGACTTTACACCTAACTGATAACCAAAGAACCAACCATAAGGCAGTGTATTCATTGTAGTCTTTCCTGAATCGCTGGAATTTTTAGGGTGGAAAATATTTGAGCATGAGTATAAGTTAGAATACGATCAAAAAGTATCAATTTCGAGGGAATCGCAGACGAATCAATGTACCGGTACATGGATTGTACCTTAAGCCTTCACAAGCTTGTCTTGCTTTCAATATCAAAGTTGCACCTTTATAAATGTGAATGCAGTAGCCTTTCAGAACTATTTAACAAAGGCTTCTTTTGGTAAATAACTTAGAAAAAAGTCTTCCTGCCTGCCAAGTCAGTAAATTCAAGCGGTAGGAAAGTTCGGTATGCATGATATTCCTTTAGATCATTTGCAAGGCAGATGACGAGAAGAGAACATAACTTCATTTTGCCTTTTTAGGCCCTGTTACGCACGTTACGAACGTTAATCATTCATAACCAAGCTTGTACTTACACTGCAACTTTAGATCAGACATTTTCCCACCATTGAACAACTATCCACTGAATCCAGTATTCTTGGGATGCTCTGGATTTAATCCACAGTTGATGTTTTTGATTCAGGTTGATGGATACAGAGGCGGATACATTAGAATCGATCAGCACCGTACCGGAAATGTTCGATTTATAGCCCACGGTAATTTAGGGCGCGGACCTCGAGGTCAAGTAACGGAAATCTAATGTGAAAGGAAGTTTACAATGAATCATTTGCTTTGTCAATGGGCGTATTAAAGAGGTCAAAAGTGGCTGATTTATCTCTGAAAATGTGCAAGGCTGGAAGGATATGGTCTTTGCCGGAGGTCAACAACACTTTCGGTCAGTGCATTGGCACTTGGGTTACTTACTTATTGCTGTTATTTCTGTATTGGATGAGAAAGCTGAAAAGTGTCGTGTAGATCAAGATTCCTTTCGTTCTGAAATCTCCGTTGAGCACATTGATCAGTTGTCGCAGCCATACAACAATCCATATTTCACGTGCCTGTCTAATTATTGTTAACCACTGTCACCCCTAATATTGGTGTCGAATTGACAATGTATTAGCTTTTGAAATCACAATTAAACATAGAGTGCATTTGCAAGGTCTCTTTTGAAACTGCGGAGGACCGATTTTTACATCTTAATTTACAGTTATTGTACGAGGATTGTACATTGAGTACAATTTCTTAGAATGCTGGTTGACGCTTTAAACTTTCCTTAACTTTTCATCCAATATTTAACGGTATTACAAGCTACCGGAGCATATCACAATTTCGAACACTCATGCAAATGGTTTCACCGAAGTGTTAGCAAGGCTAATTACGACTGCAATGTGCACGTGCTACGCTGTAGCGCAGAAAAAATAACTTCACATAACCGTCGTACAGTCGACAATAATAGCAGTACATGACAAACGAAGTGCTGACAATGACTTTGGGGATCTTGGATCAATCGGTTGTTTTGTGGAACAAGTTCGGTAGGTTGTGTGAAGACAGATGGACAATCCGCAGTGTTGTGTTACATGCAGCGCGGACCTCACTGTTCTGTCCCATCACAATCAACACCGATTTTCTTTTCTCTGCACATAACACCGCTACAGGCTACTTCCCATAGAGACTCCTTGAGTAAATTGTTAAGGGTGAGCTTCTAGATTCACAAGTGAACTGTGGTATTATTACATTAATGTGAAATAGATCAGGTAGTATCTGTTTTTGAATATTAATTAGGAGTGTACATTCTTGAAAAGGGAAATTTTGCATGCTTAAGGTTTCTGTAAAAGATATATGAAATATCAAGTGAAGGCTTAGTGGACAGAGCGGCGTGCTTTTTATGTGAGAGACTTTATTTTACGAAGTATTCTGTGTAAATAAAAGCTACTACTGTTTGTTCAAATTTATTGAACTTAAACAAAATTGAAAAAGAAATTAATTTTGTATTTGTGTTTTGAAAAACGAGGTTTTTTGTGCTACACCTTGTGCCTACATTAGGCTTACGACATATTATCGTAATTAAGTTTCATGTACACGTGAGCATACACCATGTGTGGTGATATTGCCAACCTAATTAAATAACATATTGTTTTAGCTTTCAAAGTGAAAGCAGTGTTATATTCGTGTAATAATTTATGTTTGTTCAGCAGTTCCAATTTTGGCAAATTAAATTTTGATATGCTTATTAGGTTTTTTATGTGTTATGGCGGATTGACGTAATTTGACTTGTTTATATTGCATTATTTTCGTTTTTATCTAATCAGTGCGGTTGTAGGCAGCCGCGTATGTGTGAAAATCCACGGGCTGTGAATGTTACGTTTTCAGGAAAGGCTTACAACGTTGCCCTGGTTAAAAGAGAACAACGATGACGTAATTTTTATAGTTCAATTACTTGCAAAATGTCAAGTATTTATAAAACGGGTTTAACAATGAAAGAATGTTATTCGTCAAATGTGCTAACTAGTGTTGCTGCTACAGTGCAGGCACACGGGTTTCCTGCATAAAATTTTGGAAATGTCCTCCAGAAATGGAGGAAGGGGTCCAAATGTCCCTCATATTTTAAAAAGTAGCATGTGGCAACACTGTAACTATCGTCAGCACAGACGAATCAAATCAGTGCAGGTGGGGTAGTTATCGCGAGAATTCAAGGTCGAAAGTTCCAAGCAAGCAGATTTAAAATGGCATTACTTATCCGCGCAACAGTCGGCAATTAAAATAAGTTAATAAGTTTATTCTGAAAACCGTGACCTGACCTCTTTCTTGTATTCCCCGCATCATTCACTCTCGTTGATAAGGTTTGGGTGGATAAAATACTTCAGAATAATTTGTATTTTTGATATAAAGGATTTACCTTACACGCCTTGGAAAAATACGCAATGTATCGTAATTAAAAGCCGTCTCTAATACAGCTAATTTGTTACTCAACTAATGGGAAAGTAAACAGTAAATTATACGCAGCAGTTTCAGTGTATGAAACAGTAACGCGCAAAAATCTCGTAACTCAAAGCCGAACATAAAGAAGGGGAAGCCCGTTACATGCAACATGTACCGTCTTTTCAGTTGCGCCGTAAACAAATATGATTAATAAGCTTCCCCCGCCTCCCTCTATCCCCCTTCCCTATCCGCGGATCAAAGATTTACATAACGGAGAATTTTTTGTTTTAGCGGCGTTGATGGATGGATTAACCCAGTTCAGTATTAATCCAGAGAAATGATGGATTAATCATTCTTGTGTGGTATTTTCTCTGTGGATTCTTTTCGTGAAATCGTAGGGTCTGTCTTGATAGGAAAAAAATCAAGTTTGATTAGCCTAAAGTGATTGTATCTTCAATACTTTGTGTTGTCGGAATCAGAATAGAACTCGGTGAATTTGTTCAGATGAATAAGGTAAATATGAATATGGTAAAAAGAAACTTAGAATTTACATAAAGAACAAATATGGCTAACAAATAGAACACGACAGGATAAATGACGTCGGTACTGGACTCTCATCATACAGAAATGTAACGTTTAGAAACGTGCGTGCGATTTATGTAACATTTAAAATTAAAATAACGTTTCCATCAGACCGACAGACGGACGGACGGACAAGTAGCTGAAGCATACCCCATCTTGCAAATGTGGCAACAGACTAAATTCGTTCCTTAATCAGAAGTATAAGTTAAAGTTGGTTTCGTTGCACTGCAGAAAAGAGTAATGCTCGAATCGCATCCTGTTTACCGAGCCATAAGTCTGAGCAAAGAACTTGTAATGGTCAGTGTAAGGGCCGGAGATAGTTTAGATGGTAAAAAGCGGTCCCTAGCCATACCTTTCCCAATATATCACACAAGCACTTGTTCCCAAGTCTTTTTTATATTTTCGACCGGCTTGGTTGCAATATGTACAGAGTCGTTGGACACACAAAAACTGCGGCGGTAGCGGCCATCCGAGAGTCAAAATGAATGGCTGTAATATTTTCACCTTTGCCCGACAGACATTCATTGGGTCTTTTTTTGATGATCAGAAGACCTGGGTGCCTTTTAATATGGATAAGTTCAGTCTCGAACCCAGTTGAAAAAGAATGGCAGTCTGTGATTGCCATTTGGAAAGTACGAAAACACTTAGTGTATCAAGATCATTCTGGAATCGAAAGGTTCCAGATTTAGCAAGCAGTGACAGATTTTCTTGAAACATTAAGATGAGTAATTCGGTTGTTTAATAAATAATTCTTTACTTTAATAGTATTATTATTTGCCACCAAAAACGTTTAAATTATGCATCAAAGACTTAAAATTCTCCTTAATTTTCAGTTTTATTTTCCAAGATTCATCAACAAAATAGATTTATCTTTGATATCATCTCCATCATCCCTGAGACATTTCTTAAGACAGTGTGATTACGTGAGCCCGTAGAGTAAGTTTCCTTTTATTTTCATGTCATTTGTCTGGCACTCAATGTTACAGTGATGGCCGTCGTAATGTTACCGCAACAAGAAGCAATAATTTAAAGGCAACCAGGTTAAGGGCCCCACTCCCTTCGTAATTGTGGTCTTAAATAAGGACAGTCATGGATACCTGGCAACCTACGACGACCATTCCAATTCACTGCTTTAGCAGCCATTTGCTGAAGACATTTTTACCCATTCCCCCTCTCCTCCCGTCTATCTACTGTCTACTGCTTGCATATTTTTAGACACACTAGTAAAGTGACATTTTAGGAGATGGAGGTTTCTTTTTTTATGCAGAAGCCTTCAGAGAGTAAGTTTGCGCTTTATTAATTTAGGACTATATGAACGTTCAGCGTACAAATAGTGTAAGAAATGAAGCTTGAGCACTGCGCAGTAGTAGGGCATTATGATATTTGCAATGATTATAAGATGAAACCGACCGGGTGCAGATGCCTCCCACTCACCTAAGTTGCTTATTGTGTAACTTTCTACAGTTGCCTGCTGCTCTTTAGAAAAAGAAGAAAAACTAGAGCTAACTAATCGGTGTACCAAGCCTCATGCAGGGTGGCCACGGCACAGGGAAAACAGGGAATTTGATCTTTACTTTTTCCAGACAGGGAAAACACGGGGAATTTAAGTACAACACAGGGAAAATTTTGACAACACAGGGAAAAAATCACAACATTTTAATGTCCAAATGAAGCATAAGTGAGAGACTATGTAGTGCTCCTTTGACTCTGTTTTTAGATTCTTTAAT
>JBCAUI010054777.1:0-20540 GCA_038406195.1 Haplosyllis anthogorgicola | reverse complement strand
AGTGATCTAGATCACTTTATGCTCCACTTACTCCAAGTCAAAACATTGGTTTCCATTCAAAATATTTAAGATGGCACTACATTCTAATATTTTCTAATATGATTAGATGGTTCGGTACCACAGTTCAGCACACACACATAGTTGTAAAATCGTGCCCTGTTTGATACTTTGTTCCCTACTGTTTCTTTTTTAGTTTTTGGTGGCAAACGTTGCAGTCCCTAATCTGGGACCAGTGCACAACCATTTGTGGGGCCACTAATACCCCTGTTTTGGACCTTGTGTGGCTCTGCCCATGGGTTTTATTCCCAGGGTTGTATCGAGAAGAGCAATTCGATCAAATCAGTGGCCTGTAGATTAGGAAGCACTGACATCTATTGCAATTCTATGGAATGTAAACAAACAAAACCATGTGTTGAAATCAAGCATGAAGGTCAACATAAGCTTGGGAGTGTCACTGCCCAGTGAAATCACAGCATGTAGTCAGTGACCATGGCCAAATTACATTCCAATGATGGCTTTTTCAAATATAAATTGGCTACAGTGCTGGTTTTCCCCACACTCTTAACAAAAAGGGTTTCAATTCAATTTCATACATGTAGTGTTACAAACTATTTTCTTATAGACTATTTCCTCACCCCCAATACCAGAGTAACATGTTCTATTTTCATTACAGGATTTTTATTGATGATTTTGTCAAATTTCACTTTTTCGATTTAATATGTTTCGAGGTCATCTCTAGTTACTATGCCTGTTGTCACATTCTGTCTATGACAGTTAGAAGTCTTTCATATTCAATTAAAAAGTTGTTTTTGCATATCTATGTGTGATAAATTTTATGTAAATAATGTTAGGTGAAAGATTTATCACAGAATTTGAAAATGACAACCACAATACTGTGTTAGTGACATTTTAAATTGGCCACATTGCTCACATGCTTGGCAAAGTGAGCTTAATATTTCAGGTAATGTTATGGTAACTTTGATGTTACTGGCATTCTAACATCACAAAATTACAGTTTTTTATCATAGAATTTCATTGCCAAATTTCACACATAAATGTACAAAAGCAAATTTATAATTGAATATGAAGGACTTTTAAATGTCATAGACAGGATGTGACAACAGGTGTAGTAAATAGAGATGACCCTGAAACATATTAAATCAAAAGTAAAATTGGACAAACTCATCAAAATAATCCTGCAATGAAAATAGAACATGTCACTCTGATATGGGGTGAGGAAATATTAGAAAATAGTTCGTAACACTACATATTTGAAATTGAATCGAAACCCTTTTGGCTAAGAGTGTGGGGATGACCAGCACTGTGGCAAATTTATATTTGAGAAGCCATCATTGTAATATGATTTGGCCATGATCATTGACTACATGCTGTGATTGCACTGAACAGTAACTGACCTTACAGCCTCTCCATGCTTCAGGCAATAACTTTGTAGGTTGCAGGTTTGTTCAGTTTTCACAGTGCTGCCAGTCTGTTCTTTATTGTGTTGATTTTGCATAAAACCTTGGAGTAACGTTATGATTTTAGTGCATTTAATCAATGCATTGGGTGTATTCAGCTGGAGTCACCTCTGAGTGCAAGACCTGCCAATTTGGTTAGCAAAGCTGACTCGGACCTTTTATCCGATCCATAAGTCAGTCCCGTTGCTAACAACAATTATGAGTACAATCTAGAGCTGTAACATCGATGGGTTGCTGAAAATGCAGTCCGGACGAACACATCGAACTTATTGCCCGTCAGGTTCTGCCACAATTGTGTGGTGGCAGAAAAGGCCAAAATTAACGAATATACTTTCGCCTGCAGTTTCAATAGACAAAACCTTATCCCTCATGTTATCGTTTCAATCATAATTTTACCGTACGATGATGTTTTTTTACTCAGGTTATGGAGAAATTACCTGGACGAAAAGGTGATGTTAGAAACACGGGGAGAGGCGGAAATCTGTTCTGGGGACGATGCCGTTTGGCTGCAGGATTCTCCTGAAAACAAAGCCATCATCAACTCACTGTTTGAGCTGGGAGGAAGCCCTGATGTGGAGAAGTTCAGGGATGTCATTGGAAGAAGATTTGTCTTTGTCAGAGATGCCAATGGGGACAAAATGTTCCCCAAGGCTACTAGGTATTTGAACTACAAAAACAGCAGACCCGTGTGGATTGAAGAGAGGTTCTTTGATATGAAGGATCACGTATATCTTTGGGAGAAGACTAGTCCCAAGAACGAGCAAGAACTGAATGACCTGATAGGCTACCTGGCGTCTCAGCCAGTTCCGGAACACCTAGCAAGATGGCAAATCATTCTGATTCCTCCCATAACTTCTGATGATGTTCCTGAGGAGAAAAGGATTCACTACATGATATTCAGGGTGCATCATTCTGTTGGGGATGGGGTGTCTCTGGTCAAGATCTCGGTTAAACAGTTGATGGACGCAGTTCCAGAAGACCCCAGCAGCAAACGCTTCTCATCCAAGAACCAGATATGGAGAGCTGCCAAGGCGATTCTCACAGGACCCTCCATTCTTGTAGAAAGACTGTACAAGCCTTCTGATTCGAGCATTCTACATGGCCCAAACTTATCTGGGGAGAGACTGGTGGCTTGGTCTAAAGGAATCGACCTGGATTTTGTCAAGAAGATGAAGAACGCAGCTGGAATGACGGTGAATGATGTCCTAATGGCGTGTCTGGCAGGAGCGTTCCGAGATTACTTTAAAGCGCATGCGTCCCACGTCCCACAAGGCATCCTCTGCTCAGTTCCGGTGGACATCAGGAAACCTGGAAGTAAACTTGTCCTGGACAACCAATTTGCCCTTGTATTTCTAACTCTGCCTACTGATATTGATGATCCAATTGAAACCCTGAAAGAAACCAAACAGAGAATGGACTTCATCAAAGTTTCTGGAGAGCCCATTGTCAATGCCCTGTCTCTGAGATACTGCATGGCCAGATTACCGAATTGGATCACTCGTCCCTTGTTTGATTCGCTCTCAGACAAGTGCACCACTGTTCTGTCCAACGTTCCTGGTCCCCAAGAGAAGTTGATGTTGGCTGGTAAAGCCATCGAGAGGGTGGTCTTCTGGCCTCCTGGAAGAAGCAAAGTTGGTGAGTTTTAACTCAATGTAGCTAATAGCGGCTTTGAAAAATATCCTTGTCATGCTAACTGATGGTACTTATTGTTATTTATTCTAAAATTGTGATTTTTTTTTTATAAATTTTTATTTCCAGGTTTGAGCGTTTCCATACTCAGTTACTGCGGTGAAGTTACCATGGGAATCATTGTTGACAAGGTTCTCCTTAGCAACCCGTCGCTATTGGTTACAAGTTTCGAGGAGAAAGTGCATGAGCTTGCCAAAGCACTTAACGTTGTCGAGGGTGAAAAGAAAGACGAATTCTTTGTACCAACAGAGGAAGAGTAACTAGGTTTGTGATCATAAGATCACCAAAAGATGATTGAATGCAATGCCATGAAAACACTAAATAGCAGCTTGGAATTCTTTTGTTGCCAACCTTTTCGAAATTTTTACAATTTTCTTGAAATGTACACACATGACAACATACATTCGAATTGCATTTTCTTTGTACGTGATTTTTTAACTGAACAAAATACATAATTTAAATTTCATTGTTGGTCGTTTGTCCCAATTACATTCTGAATACCGTATTGTGCCGATTTAAGGCACATGCGCGAAGCACATATTTTAGCATGTGCACTTTAATTAAAAATAGCTTGGACCTATATCTGATGCACCCCCATTTCCTGTCGCATACCTCGTGAGACCTCGTCACATACCTCAGAATACCTAAATTCATCTCAAGGAATATTTGTATGAAGTTTCTTATTTTGTAGATATACAAAGAAAAATTACCAATTCTTGGAGTTGGACAAACAAAAATTGACAATAAAGCTATGACAATATTGCACCAACTGTTCGAAATTTACAAAGGTGAAAAATGTTCTGCAAGTAAAATACATCAAAAAAAGGGGGTGCGCCATAATTAGGGGATACGCCTTATATCGGCACAATACGATACATGAACTTTATTTTTATTACGTTTTTTACTTGCGAGAAACGTCGCAGCATAAGCACAGCGCACAAATAATTGTGTAACATGATCATTCAAAAATGATCGTTCAAAATGATCGTTCAGAAATTATTTTCGAAGGAACTTGATTCAGAAATAAGGGCCTCGTGTCCATGATGTTAAATTTTGTGTTTCTCAACAACTTTTCTTCTTGAATAAAAAAATTTGAACTGTACCGACAGACCTCTTGGATGAGTTTTGTTAATATTGTTAATTCATGATCTTGCGTTTCGATATTATGCGGGTGGTGGCTTTGCATTTAGGCTTTTAAAATTTAATTGTTTGAATTACCTTTCCCACTGCACTTTGAATTGGAATTTGGAAAAAAAAATCCAAATGGTATCTGAAATATGTTGTGCAAGGCAAAATACGGTGGTTTTTACCAGACATTATCCATCACAAGTCGATCTGGAAAAATATTAATAATATATTGATATCTATGAACAGTTTGTCTTTCTAGGGGCCAAGTTCAGTTTTTCGCGATCGCTGCACTTTGAAAATCCTGCCTGTGTACATGTCATGTAAATCCAAATGACAAAAAATACGAGGCCTAAGCGGTTGAAATCCTACCACAATCATAACACATGTAGATTTTTTTGTTTGGGATTAAATAACAATCTTTTATTATCGTATAAGGAATGTACCAATATGAACCATGGAGAGAAAAAGAAACATTACAAGATATACAGATACATAGCAAGTGTAAGAAATAACTATAACTCAGCAGAGTTTATCAACTATAATAAGAAAACTAGAAAGCCTTGCGGTTTATGGCTATGACCACTGACTATTGAGGTCACACGTTTAAATTTGTTGAATTACATCTGATTAGGCCAGACTTTTTTTATTTGTTGGATCATGTTTCCCGCGGCTCTCAGAAATCAGGAAATCAAAAAGAAAAAAAAGAAGCCCAAATAATACAAAATCGTAACTTTCCGTCAGTTCGACAAACATCGTTTGAAAACTTGTTCATCAATTTTGTGAATTTTATTACAAAAATGTACAGCAAAGTCAACAAAATTTTAATCAAACTTACAAAATTGTACAGCAAAGTCAATTTTTTTCTTCTTTTTTTCGATCGCCACTCTCGGAAAATCTTCCATTGATACATAATCCAACAAATAAAAGGGTCTATCCTTAGCTGGAAAAAATAACAAAACAGTTTTATGAATTTGCTTTCAAAGAAAGTTCATGTAATCTAACAAATGAAATAAGTGTGCCTGTAAATAAATTATTCAATGCCTGACTTTTTTGTGCCACTTGTGAATCTACATATGAATATCACTTCAATATAAATATGGCTGCTTATGATTGCTTGTGTTTAATTGTTTTGTAACATATTTTGAAGTAAAAGAAGCTACGTTTGCTGATAATAAATGTCTATTTGAATATCATAGTAACAGATCCTGCAAGTCTATAAACGCTTTATCTTGAAACATTACCTGTACACACAGTCGCGCGAACTAGTGCATTTATATTTCTGGAATTAAACACATTCGAAGCATCTGTTTCAAACTATAAATACTAAATATTAAAAAGAGATTACCGTACTGTACAAAATATACTTATCGTATTCCCTCTAATCGTGACACCGAGAGCCAGAACTAATTTCTGAGGGGGATGCCTTAATATAATATCAAATAAAAAATTTTGATTGTTTTGCAAATGTTTAATTTTGTGTCATTTTTATCATTATTCATCACACTGAATGTCATGATGGTCATTGAAAATACCTTTCCATCAGTGAAATGGCACTAGATAAAACAATTCTTATTTTCGCATTGAACATTAAACAAAATTTATTGAAAAAGAACAGGGGGTGCCACAATTAGAGGCAATACGGTGTATGTACTTAGAAATTTCATTATACTCGTTCTTGTGCGTCAACAACTTTTGCCTCAAAACCGAACTCGTTACGTACAATGCAATGTGTAATGTTCATATGGCAACTGTTTTTTGCTGAAAACTGACCGGATTTTGCTGGGTAAATGATGATTGGCAACCTTTAGCTTGAGGTAACCTCATACGCAACCCATACCCCCCCCCCCACCCCCCGGGCAACACCTTTCAATGCTAAATATCGTAAATTTCTACTTCACAGTGCATGCTCAATTTGATGCGCACCCCATTTTTGGGCTTATACTGGACATTATTTTGGTTGAATTTTATAATTATAAAACTTTTAACGATAGTTGATCAATTAATTTGTGATATTGTTTTTGAAAATTAAAGAAGATAATATGTTCCAAATACACAGAAATATCTAGTTCTTTGGTAATTTGTAACTCATAACTCATATTATGGTACAGAATGGAGTGATCACTCAAATTATGGTACAGAACGGAGTGATCACGAACCAGAAACTGGTTTTACATCAACTCCAAATAATGTGCTGGTCAAAAAATAACTTCTTTACTTTGCGCTTTGCGATTGAAATTTACGGTACTTCTTATGCTAATATTTCACACTTCAATATTTTCAATGCTAAATGTTTCTCATTATTCACTGGTATTCGTATTCAGGTCAACATCAAGCTAAAACTCGCCATTGTAAATATCACTATATCACTTTTATGGCGTAAACTTCAAGTGCAGGAGCCGTTTTAGCTTTAAAGGTTAAAAACAAGAAATACGTACAAGTATGTACATCATCAATATCAATATTTTCAATGTCAGTGAATAAATTATCCCTTAATTATTACTTTTAAAAAATCTAATTTAACATGTATTTCACGTCCTTAACTGAGTTCGATCACATTTTTTAATTCAATAGATTACAATATCTGCCACACAAAAAAATTACAAAAAAAATTATAGGCTGTGAGAAAATATGCATGTGTAGGGAGTGAAGCTGCCTTATTTTTCCAATGAAACAATTCAGGCAGATAACTGTAATCTAACAAATTGAAAGATGTGGCCTTATTTCTTGTATTAATACCAAAACAAACCTCGACTATGTTCATACCCAATGCGGATAAATATACAACAATTAAACACAAGAAAAACCAAAACGAGAAAGAAAATATAAAACGAAAGAAGCGACTAGCAAATCAAATAGCAAGAGACATTAACACAAATACAGATACGTGTGCTGTGCAGTATGCCCGTAAGGCTTCAATAAACAATCTGCATGATAATAAAGGTAACATCGAATGGGAGTTACGGTTAAAGTGAATTTCAAGAAAGCAACATGCTTTACTTATACATGTTTCATGTAAGCTTGCTTTTTAACTTGGGTGCTAAGATTCTTTAGATTTTTTAGTTACATGTGCCATATCATATGTATCAACTTAGCTTTATGCACCCATTTGCAAGATTCAATAAACTTAAAGTGACTGCATTACCACTACAAAAATATAGCGGTGACTTTTGGCGAAATATGAACAATAACCACGATTATCCATAGTAGTAGTCATTCTTGGTCTTTAAATGGTGCTGTATGCACCAAAGTACATAGCAAGCCTCACTTGTACAAACATCACTGTTGCGGACATTACAGAGGTATTTCCCCTGGAGTGACTGGTGGAGCTGTCCCACCTTTTTTCACCGGTTGTTACTTCGATCTTTTAATACAACAAAGACGTTATCTTATTGTTTTAAGACCGCCTGACGTTTACGACCATACACAAAGATCCGAAAGGGTGGTCGTAAAAGACAGGTTCTACTGGAGGTGCTACACTTGTATCAAAATTTGGCTTAAATTTGCTGTACCAAATAGTAGTAGTAAAATTATTTTTTATTCCTGTAGGGTAAAGGCATGTCTATCAGCAGCACAGGAGGGACGGTTTGCTAAAAGAATTTAAAGGTGTAATAATTTTTTTAACTGAATCGGACCAACACTTCCACCTCTATCACTAGTGGATCCAAGATTTTTTCCGAATGGATGAAAAATTTCACCAAGGGGAAAGGCCGTACCCTCTACACCTTCCTCTCTCCCAACTTGAGTCTGCCAATATCTACCCAAATATCACGACTGAAATACATCGCGCAACATTCAGCACGTTTTGGGAAAACAAAAAATTTGCTGCCATTCACAAATGTGCGTGCTTAATTTTGCTTTGCTTAATTTTAACATTGCTTACGTAAGCAAGCTAAAATATTTTCTTGCTTAATTTCAACCTCTGGATTCACAAACAACAAATTAAGCAAGGGTGAAATTTTATGTAACACCTCTTACTATTGGTCAATACTGGTCAGAAGCTTAATTTTGAGTGTGTAATTAAGAACATGTGTGTAAGCAAGGTGAAAATCTTAAAGCAAGCCTTGTACCTTGCTTAAACTATTTCTTTGCTAAATGCTACATGAATTACAAAATTGCAAAATATTCTATAATTAAGCATAAATGGAGACATTTTGAGCTAAATTTGCATTTGTGAATTGCAGCAAATGAAGACATGCCGTTAAAATGTCACGCCAGTTGTGCAAGGTGCCCGTGCCTCTCGGACAACAGGGTTTATGTTTACTTTTTGTGACACGTTATATTCTTGGATATAGTTCTGATGACCAGAGTTGTCACTTTGTGCCACTTTTTACTTATTGCACAGTATTTATTATGCATGAAGTTTGCAATAAGAAACCTTTGAAGTGCGTGGGGTGTTGTACACATCATACGCAGGCTTAGTTTAATATTCTTCCGACAGAGGTCTCACCCATCTTTTACTTTGCGCTGGACACGCCACTGTTTTCTTTCACTCGTTTGATATGGTTTCGTTTTTACGTTGACTACCGCAATTTTGCCATCCTTTTTGTCACGGAACGAAATGCAAATTTATGTGTTCGTATGATTTTATTTCTGTGTACAGATGCAATGAGTTATACCAAAAGATTTGTATCTTTTAAGGAGATATCTCTAAACATTTGAAGAATAACGTGGCTGTATTGAATTTCCTTTGCTTTTACATCCTAAAAAAATTCGATTTTTGCAATCCGATACCATTTTCGTTAAGAACAATACATTCAGAAATTCATATATAAATTACACTGCCGTATACATGTAGTCGTTTTTTTGATTGGAGTTTTCAGATTGAATTGATAAATTCTTTACATGCAAGTTTTCATACGCCTTACGATTAAATATCATTTCAACAAAAAGTAAACAATTTAACAGAGGGATTTGAATTTAACGAACAAGTTGACAATAACATTAACAAAGAAGATAATTTTCTTCATCAAGAACAATTGCAATTTTATACCAAAATTTATTTGTTGTGGTTATTGAGTTTAGCTAAATACCACTAATTTAAAATAAAGATATCAATATATCAGCAAAGGTTTTCTCTTATTTCCGATCCCACTCCGTGTGTTAGTTGTGTGCAACAATTACAATTAGATTCGGCATCCCTATGATTATTTCATTAGGTGTAGAAGTGACATTTTCAGTAACATTGACAATATTACGAAATAAAACTTACACACTCTCGTGGACAAAAAAATCAACATGTCCTTTTAGGATCTCCTGTTTTCCTCGTAAAATATTTTGCAGCAGTTTACTCATCTGTGGTTTTTGAATCAATGTAGAAGTACCGTGTCCGTGTCGTTTAACGCAAAAAGTAGCAAGCGTTATCTTTGTGTCCATCCTGTCGATGATTTAGCTTCGGGAAATTTTGCTCTTGCGAAGAATACGTCATTTGAAATCTTGCTGCCAATAGTTCCATACGGAGAGGTTATGAATGAACCGACCAATGAACCGCTTGATGAACTCGCGCTGACAGTCTCTATTTGCATCTGTAAAGACACACTTTCGAATCATTGACTACAGAAAGGAATTTGAGGAGACTACATGGCCCTCGGCGTTAAAAACTGATATTTTAAAAGTAATTTATTAATGGAAGATCATTTTACCATGTTGATATCATAGTTTTAGATCTAAGACTAGCGATAGTAATAATTTCTTCCCTTTCCCAAAGCTTGCACAAGAACCGAAATTTATCACAGGAGACAAAATGAAAACTGTAGACAGCCACTAAAGCAGTAAAACCCAGTGTAGACACTAATTAAGGCACAATTGGAACTGGGAAGGGGCACCTGAATTTTCTTTACGTAGAAAGTTCACAATAGCACAATTTATGGTCAAAAATAATGATTGCATGGAGCGACACTGGAATTGTCGCACTGGCCGAAAATTTAGCGATAGTTTTTTAACGATGCTGTAAACAAAAAAGGTTGTAAACTTTCAGTAAATCAATGCTAAGAAAGGCAGGCTAGGCCATAACATACGCACTTTTATCATTTTATCAAACTTTTACAAACTATTGCCCTTTTACTCACCACTTCTGTTCTTCTTGATCTGCGCATACGTCGCACGATATAAGCTACATTGAGCATTAGAAGTATCCCCAACACCCCCGTTACGGTTGATAACCAAACTATCAACGCGGAATCCTCCGCCACAGTGGCGCCAGCTACTGCTGAACCCACGGGAATCACCTCGACGCCTCCTCTTCTTTTGGCGGAAGGCACATCATTGGACCTGAAGCCTGAAACCAGTGGGGTATAAATGAATAACAAAATTCAAATTTGGATTTGAAGTAACGCTGTTACACAAGTAAAATGCCTATTTGGGTTGCCACTACAGAGAATTGTTTTTCCCAAAACAACTTAAAACGACTAAATAATCAAGACCTTTTCATTTGTTGTTCTAACTACGGGTAGAATTTAATTTTTCTAAAGCATTCATACATAAACGTAAAATTTTATCAAAATGTACTGACTAACTTATTTCTTTTGTTTAGCGAAGCATGACACCTGGAATTGAAATCGCAAAATGGATACAAACTGGATAATGGCGTATTCGGATTGTCAGGATCAAAGCAATAGTATCCTCCGTACGTGTTGATACAGAAATCATTTCCTGGGCACGGATTTGTTGCGCATTCATCAACATCTGTGTGTCAAAAGTTAGTTGTAATAACTGTGATTGCATTAAAAGTGCGGTTAATCATACTAATAACGATTACAAGAGGTGAAATGTGTCACGTTGCTGACAGGGGGTCGGTCTGCCAGCCAATGAGGTAGCCTCACTGCCAGACATAAATTATGTTAATGAGCAGCCATCCCATGATGCCATGCCAGAGCCAGGGTGGTTGGGGAGGGAGGGTGTTGGTCTGCAGGATGACCTTCATGCACTCACATCATCTGAGGTCCAGCTGGGGGGTTGGGTGGGTCTGTCTGCTGAACAAGTTTGAACATGTTCTGGCAGAGGTCCAGAACTTGGAAAAGCTGAATTTCTTGCAGGCCTTTTAAATATAAAAAAGGACATAGGAAGCGGGGGGGGGGGTACACCAGCATTGGGTTGTGCCAGCATATGGTCTAAGTTTGGGCCACCTCACCTGCCACTTATCCTGGGGCTGAGGGGGGGGTCTGTCTGCTTTTCTTCAACTTTGTTCAGGCTCCAGCTGTCTCAAACTGAAAATCCTTAGGTTTCCTGTCACTACCAAGTTAACTTTGTAAAGTATGAACAAAGACTTTTGAAACTTAGTAGGGTGGATTAGGACCTAAGAAATATTGCTATATAGGTGCCATTCTGCAATGATGCATTTTTACCCCATTTTGGACCACTTTCCCCCAAAACTTTGAAATCTTGGGAACTGCTCATCACATAAAACTCAAAGCCACTGCCAAAAGATTTGGCATGCCCCAAAACCTATCTGCAGGGAGTTTCAAGGCATTTTGATGCCTTTTCCCTGTCAAAACCAAGAAAATGTGAAATTCTGAGTTTTATGGGGTAGAAAAACAGAAAATGTTGATTTGACTGGGAAAAAGTGTCCAAAAAGGTTTTGGGGTGTGCTGAATCCAATGGTGGTGGTTAGAAGTCTCTACAGTCAGTGGTTTCTGAGATATGATAGTTTTCCTTGATTTTCAGCAGGAAAATGTAGTCATAGATTTCTGAAACTTGGTAGGGCGATAGATTGGGATCCAAGGAGCACTGCTGCAATGGTCCCGTTCAATTATGATGCATTTTTACCCTGTTTTGGACTATTTCTGCTGCACTCACTTCCTAAGATATATCCCATAATGCATTTTGTATCACAAAATGTGCATAATATACACATAGATTAACTCTCCATGATGTCTACTTATCAAATATTACTCTTCAAAGTTTGGATGCATTAATTTTATGGGTGATATTTGTGGATTTAAATTTGAAGTTATTCCCCAGGGCAGATGCTGGCATGCCATAACCGTGCGAAGCAAGGGTTCCACCCAGGTTTAATGAACATCAAAGGATTTTAAGAAACATGCTAACGTTGAAAATGGAAATTGTAAATATAGTTGCAAGCCCTTCATCGTGGATGTAACTCTCACTCTGTTCGTCTGCGGTGATTGATACGAAGCTTAAAATGACAATAGAAACTGATAAAAACAAAACTAAAGTAAACAATGTGGGGTCTTGTATTGTACAACAGCTTTGTTACCGTAGCAAGAATGCGCATCATTTCCAAGACGAAAGCCACTTCGGCAGCCACAAACGTAGGAACCAACATTGTCCTCGCAATTGTGTTCACATCCACCATTGTTAATCAAACATTCGTTTACATCTAAAGAGATAATTGTATTTGGACCAACTGTGTTGCTTTTAGATGATTTTGAGATGATTGCTAGTGATTGATGTAGAGATGTCGGGAATAATGGGACCAAACAATTTAATTGAATTCTTCGAACTAAAATTAAGTAGGCACGATTTGAAATAGAGAAAATTACTTGATGTTCGACTTCAACAAAATTAGTCAATTTTTCAAGATCCATTTGCGACTGGGATTAAAAAGCAAGGCTTTATCAGCTTTCATAATCATTCTACAATTTTCGTTTTCTGCAGTGTGATAGATAAACATGTATGACTGTATGAAGTCTTAGATGGAAAAAAAGATCTAGGCTTACTTATACATTCAGTTCCATTCACAGGCACCACTTGACCATTTACGTCACAGAAACATTGCCAACCAACCAGAGTCTCTCGGCACCTGAGGTTAGTAACTGTAGAACACGAATAAGGCAAGTTCAGTGGCAATTTCCCAGTCTGAACGATAGCCCACATTTATTCCAATGTTTATCAGTATGAATGCCATTATGAGGCCCCTGAGTTTTAGGACCAACTGTCACTTACGAGCATACTTTACGGAATATGTCATTTTGCTCTTTAATGATAGGATTTTCTGCATAATGAAGACAAACATATAAGTAAATGAAGATCAGGAAATTCCTACGTTGGTCCACTTTCGCAACACACAAATATTACTAAATTGATGGAAGATCATTTTACTCTGTTGATATCATAGTTTTAAGTCTAAGACTAGCGACAGTAATCATTTCTTCCTTTTCGTGTAGCGTTCACAATAACAGGAATTAATGTAAAATATTGAGACTAACCGATGCAGTTAAATATGTTGAGAGGTATTAGTTCGTAGCCAGGACGGCACATGCAGCAGTAGCCATCAAATGTATCTACACAGATCTGTGAACATCCACCATTCCCAATCTCGCATTCATTCACATCTGAAGAAAAGTTTAATGATTTATTACGTATTCGAACATGGCATCGTCTCTGCATTGTTAATGCGCAGATGTAGGCAGGATTTAGCTTGTTTTTGTTCAACAGTGTTGTTTATTAGCGATAACTAAACATCAATCAACATAATCAAAATGGAAGAAGTACTTACTTCCACCGGCTGGTCCAGGTGGTCCAGGAGGACCGGGTGGTCCACCTCCTGGACCGGGAAGTCCGCGCGGTCCAATTGCACCGGGTGGTCCAGCGGGACCTACTGCACCAGGCTCACCATGAGGACCCACTGGACCTGGCCGCCCTGAAGATCCTGGTCTGCCGTCTCTTCCTGGAGAACCACTATAGCCTGGTTGTCCAGGTGGTCCGGGTGGACCCATAAAACCTGTGGCACCTATATCACCGTCTCTTCCAAATGGTCCAGGAGCACCTGTTGCACCCACAGGGCCTTGTAAACCAGGCAATCCAGTAGCTCCCGGCGTTCCCCTTGGCCCTGGTCTTCCGGATGTACCCGGTTTTCCTGGCGTTCCTCTTGGTCCAGGAAGCCCTCTTGAACCAGGTGGTCCGGCAGGACCTGAGTAATATGACGTAATTTACGTTCGTTTTACTAAGCTGTTTGACCGTGCTTTTAAATGAAAAGGTAAGCATAAGGGTTATAATTTTCATACAGCCTCATCCAGATCAATTTACAACCGACACTTTTATTTCATCATTAAAAGTTAAATGATCAAATCTATATTTTCTGGCCCGAGTATCCGGGCACGAACTCTCGCCTGACCCTCTGTCTACGGTAATACTCAGGCCACACTGTTCTGTTCAGTAAACAAACTTAGGCTATTTACCTGAAGGTCCCGGGAAACCATCGTTCCCTCGATCTCCTTTTGTACCGGTTTCTCCTTTGAGACCTGTAGGTCCAGAAGGCCCACCAATACCAGGACGGCCCTGAACCCCTGTAGGTCCAGGAAGTCCTCGTGAGCCTTGGATTCCAGTCGCACCAGCCGGTCCTGCTGGACCTATTTCACCAGGAGCTCCTGGTGCTCCAGGGAATCCTCTGTTACCTACAAACATACTTGCATTCTATTTTCTCACGAAAGCCAAGCGAAATTATTTTGAATGAATGCTGACTGTCATCTTGTAACCTAATTTTAAAATAAGTTTTGTTAGAATTGATTCTTATGTGTCACAGTATGAATTTCAGGAGATCATTTCACTATGTTGTTATCATAGCTAAAACTCTAACACTAGCGATAGTAATCATTTCTCCTTTTGTTTTAACATTTTCACGTGACATAGAAGCTTGTATTTACCTCGTTCGCCCTTTAGACCTTGAGGTCCTGGAAGTCCAGTGGTACCCGCTGGACCTGAAGGACCGGGAAGACCTGGAAAACCTCTGACACCCTGAGGACCTCTGGGACCACTTGGACCAACAGATCCAGGAAGACCTGTTTCACCAGAATCCCCTTGCGGGCCAATAGGACCCGGAGGGCCCATAAGTCCTTGACTTCCAGGCAATCCTCGCGGACCTTGAAATAATAGTTAACTTATTGGAATCATGCAACATCTTGAAAGGTGGTTAATAGCCTAATTGCATCACATTATTTTATACGAAACAATACAACAAAACAGCGAAGAGGATGTAAATACCGCGCATTCCTGGATTTCCAGGCGGACCAGCACTGCCGTCCACTCCAGGGACACCCTGAGGGCCAACTGGACCAGTGGCTCCAGTTTGGCCCGAAACTCCACTCACGCCAGGAAAACCTCTGGGCCCTTGCAAGCCACGGGGACCTTCTGCTCCCCTCTCACCACTTGCTCCGGTTGCACCTTAAAATATCAAAGCGTGAATTAAAGGTGTCTCGTCCCTCTATGTTTATTTTCATTGTTAATTATACATATTTAATCCTAACAATACATTTTCAAGTGGGGTCTCTGAACTTATTTTTGTGTCAATCATATGTAAGTCCTTCAATTATAATAGAAGCACTGGGAAAAACCGATTCTTTTAAACTTTCAACAATAACTTCTTGTTAAACAAAGATAAAAACATAAAAATGTACTAATCATAATTGTTTGCATATCAGCATTTTAATATTTAAAACAGGAAAAATAGTGAACAAATATACTGCGATACAATCTTTGAAATAATTATTTCTATACTTTTTTGGATACATACATGTATTCATGTATGTATGATTAATATGTATGTATGATTAAAGTATGATGCTCATCTTCAAATGATAAATTGTAAATACTTTCAAATATTGGGTTCTCCACAGAACTATTTACGGCACCTAAGAGGAGCAAACCACCTTAATGTGTCTGGGAAGAGAGCTATCGGCTTAAGTTATTGGGACAGTCAGTGTTCAGAGTGAAGCATTCCGACGGATAATCATTTACTTCACATTATAAAGGAATGGAAAGTTGAAATTTCTGGGTCTGGTTAAGAAAGTCAAGCCTAATTACTTTACCCACAATGGAAAGTTCAACTGGTCTCGTGTCTCGTATCAATTGTCACGATCATTTAAATGTTTGTTGCCATTAAGGACGAATAACAGTACATTTAAAACGCATACCTTGAAATCCTTGTTGCCCACGAGGACCTGGTGAACCGGTTGCACCCATCAATCCACGCATACCTGGTTCACCTTTCTCGCCTGTGGCCCCAGTTGCACCATTTGGTCCCGGAGGACCACGGAAGCCAACTTGACCTCGAGGACCTTCTGGTCCAACTGGACCGGGTGCCCCAGGAGCTCCAGGAGAACCTGACACACCTGGAAAGCCAGAGGATCCTTTGTCTCCTTTCGATCCGCTAGGTCCAGGTAAACCAGAAGGCCCAAGCGGTCCTTCTCGTCCAGGAAACCCTGTGAAAAAGACAAACTTTATGCCATGCATATCATTTGAATTTTAAATAACGAATATTGTCGACATCTCATGGCAAAATTAATCATAAATCTAATACTGTTGTAAAAATGCAGAAAATACCTTGGTCTCCCTTTGGACCTGTTGCGCCTGTGAATCCTGTTGCTCCAGCGGATCCTGGTACACCCGAAGCACCCTTCGCACCTTTTTGACCTGTTGTTCCAGGCAAACCCTCAGGTCCTGTAGCTCCTGTTGCACCATATTTACCAGGAGATCCCGCTGGTCCAGGTCGTCCGACCGAACCTACAAGTATACGAATATAGGAATAGTAAACTAATATAATATTTCACACTTGAAATAATAGTAATACAAACGATGTCTCAATCATAAAGTGAAAATATAACATAGTGTCAATGTTTTAGTTATCAGCGATTACAAAATATTACTACTTACCAGATTGACCGGGAAATCCCTGCCGTCCAGCTGGTCCAGGTGGACCATCTAGACCCGGTTGTCCTGGTTCACCTTTTGAACCGGGGTTGCCTGAATCTCCTTTTATGCCTCTAGGACCCGAGGCTCCTATTACTCCCGCCTGACCAGGCTCGCCTGCAGGTCCTCTAGCTCCAGCAGGACCAGGAGCGCCTGTTGCTCCACGAGGGCCTGGGGCTCCATCCGCACCTGTTTGCCCATGATCACCAGGTACTCCGGATACACCAGGTGGTCCTCGGGAACCAGGTTCACCGGATGACCCCGCAGGTCCTGGTGGTCCACGTGTACCTGGAGGACCACTTACTCCAGAAAGTCCAGGTGCAGCATCTAGTCCTGGCGGTCCTGGCAATCCGGATGATCCTGTGGCTCCAGGACTTCCGGACAGTCCAGTTGCTCCAATCTGTCCGTCACGACCTGTATCCCAAAAATAACGCATTATCATGTTATTGTTCATATATCTGGATTCAGTCAGTCAAAATAGAATGAATACATGTGTGTAGTTACAGACCTTGTACCCCTGCAGGACCTGCAGGTCCAGCAGGACCAGGTGGACCTTCCACACCTTCATTCCCGCGTGGACCTGGTAAGCCGGTAGCTCCAGCTTTACCTTCACTTCCTTCCCTACCAGGAGTGCCAGGTGGTCCACGGATACCTACAACATCGTTGAAGAATTATCACTATTTTAAATATATCGGGAAATCATAGTTAATACCTGTCCTTCAAGTATCAGTTGTACCTGGCAAACCTCGTTCTCCCGATAGACCAACAGGCCCAATCACACCCGGAATCCCTGGTGATCCAGGAAGACCAGGACTACCTGGTGGGGCGCTCGAACCAGGAACACCTGATATGCCTGGTGGTCCGCGTACACCTTGAGGGCCAATGGGGCCAGTAGATCCCGGTGGTCCAGGATTTCCTGAAAATCAAATTATAACAATGATTAAATGCAAGGTACACATAGCCATCTTGAAAATTCTATTATATCGTGTGTCCAGTAAGCGGTTAATTAGCAAAATATACCTCTCGGTCCTGGTTTTCCTGGTGGACCTACACCTTGTGTGTCAGGTGGTTCCACTATGTTTCCGACAGCATATAGTATACCCCCTCTTGGATTAACAAAACAAAGAGTCCCTTGCATGCAGTAAGATTTGTATGTCGAAGTCGCTTCATAGCTGCCATCGCCTGTGGATGTTGGCGAGGCGGCTTTAGCAATGATGCTGGCAAGAGGCAAGAGATCAGTCGGATTTGTTGCAATTATGGTATCACCAGCAAACGTCGCCAGTAGTTGCATAGTTGGAAGGTCAACTGATGATAACAATCCAACAGATACTACTTTAGCAACTGTTTTAAGCCTTGCTGCCTCATCTGTCACCTGCAATAAATGTAGTGTCGTCAAATTTCACATTGCACAACATGAAACATACGTATTCATTGCTTAAAGTCCAAGCACTGCTAAAATATTTTTTTTCTCTTCTGAGATTATGCATCTTGTTGCCCCTAGTCAATTAAAAAAAAATCCGATAGTCACCCGACAAATATGTACCAATACTACATAACCCAGTGAAAGATATCTGACCTTAAATTACAAACCTGATCGTAATTAACTGTAGGTATTCCTGCGCTTAATACGATGGCGGCATTAGATACATCTGTTCTGTCACCGTTTTGTTCACTAAACAGTTGTTCCCTTGTAATTCTCAATGCATCAGCCAAATTATATCGAGATTGATAATGCGGAAGACGATCAATTGAACTCATAAGTTGATCCTTTCCTGTGTTGTCATCCAAGTCAAAGTACACAGATCCAGTTTCTCCGGCTAAGACGACACCTACCCTTGTATCAGATGGACTGATCTAAAATGGATAGACAATAGATACGTTATTTGAACTTCTTTGCAGTGCTTCCGTGAGCTTGACCATATAAACGAGTTTACCTCCATTCTTTCCAATATAGCTTTCATGAGGTTTTTCGTGACTTCAAATTGTTGACTGGATAAATGTGAGGAGGTGTCCACCACAAATACCAAATCCACACGCTCATCTAAAATACACAAAGAAACCAGTCTTTGTACAAATTATTGGAAACCAATTAAAGGTGAATATTCAATTCAAGATAATGTTTTACAGGTGAATATGATGCACTTGCCTTCTGTTAAGTCTGCATTCCCTGACGCACAAGCTGAAGCCATAACGACATTAGTTATGTCGTCTAAATATGTGAAATCAATCACGGAGAAAAAGCTGACCCCTTCCTGTTGTGGAGGGGAGGAAATAGTTTTTAGCAGATCTCGGTCGACTTGATTTGTTACACCAACTGCAAGTAACTGAACTTGCGAGTCCTTCAATTCGGTTGCCTTTTGGATGACAACTTCTGTGAGGTACGGTATTCCGTCAGTGATAATGATAGCTACATTTTTCACAGATGGTCTGTCCCCATTCGCAACACTGAAACATTCAGTTCTCGTGACTCGCAATGCTTCTGGTGTATTGGCAGCACCTCCTAGATAAGGCATTCTCATTATGGCATTGCGAATATTGTTCACATCGTTAAAATCATTCAGTCGTATCTGTAGCATAGCCTGTTCTGAGAAAAACACAGCTCCGATCCTAGTTTGACTCTGGCCAATTTGAAATTTGCCGATTAAATCCACCAAAAACTGCAGCTGCAATTCATAGTTATCGTAAGTTCCGTCAGAAGGGTTCGTCTCCCTGATACTCCCAGAAGTGTCGATAATTAAACAGATGTCTAAGTTGTCAGTACAGACTGGAGCAACTGCAAATAAAATACGTAACAGTAGCGTATCAATCTCTATATTAGGGGCATTTCCCTCGGAAGCAACGCTACTTTAATCGCAGCAGTGCTAATGTGCTATATCTATATCCACC
This sequence comes from Haplosyllis anthogorgicola, assembly GCA_038406195.1. Lineage (NCBI taxonomy): Eukaryota > Metazoa > Annelida > Polychaeta > Phyllodocida > Syllidae > Haplosyllis > Haplosyllis anthogorgicola. The sequence continues at coordinate 717 of JBCAUI010054777.1, read as the reverse complement.
CTCCCAATTTTTCGAGCTATGAATCTGTGGAACTTGTGACATTTTAAAACATTTTGTTCAAATTTCAGTTACTTTGTGGATCTGGTTTCTGTGGTAACTTCCGTTATCGCAGTTGTACCCAGACCAGCGTGTTATGATCATCAGACTAATCACAGTCCAGAACAATAGCCACGTGTGGGGCCAAATGTCCCTGAAACCCCTCCTGACATTTGTTCATACGTACTGTTATTTCTGTACCGGGGTGTTAATCAGGCCTTATATCAAGACCTCAAATAATTTGTTTTTCTTCCAAAAAAAAATTAATGTAAATGGATCGTAGTTACCCGCTGTCGTGGAAGGTTCAGGTCTTGTTGGTTCAGTAAGTGCCGTGGTTTCGTCTACAATGGCGTCGGCTATATTATTTATCATATCAGGAGATATAAGTTCTGTGATATCCTGCAGAAAAACATATCCAGATGAAGAACTGGCCAGTTCACCAATAACAGCAGTGTCTACGGTAGAATCCAGTCCAACTGCAATTACCCTGTGAAAATAATCTCCAGTTAAGTGTCATCTATCAGTAGCATATTGTTATATGGTTTATTTTTGTTTTCGAACTTCACTAATAAAAGCGCCTTGGCTTAGTTCCCGAGTACATTTTTGTCAGAGTGTGTGAAACTGTTGGAATGTTCCCCACTGGGTGAGATCACCAAGGCTGTGTTACTACTCACTACCCCA
>JBCAUI010054666.1:0-20541 GCA_038406195.1 Haplosyllis anthogorgicola | reverse complement strand
TACGTCCCTTTAGTTAATGTTCACATACACAGTTCCACCGGAATTTGGACATTTGCACCTGGTTTGGCGGTTTAATTTTGCATTTTAGTTGGATTATATGCGAACACGTCCACCTTCCGCCATTGATAATAATAATAATCTGCAAACCCCTTAACAACATTCGACTGTTAAATGTAAACCAAATAATAACGTGTTTGAGTTTTATAAAAAGATTTTTGAGTCCCTACGATTCTAGAAGACAAGAAGCAGATTGTACATAATTTAATGCCCTTCATTTAGACCACAGCACAGAGTGAATTTCCATATTTCGTTTCCAAACTAAGCAGGAGTGAAAAATGACATTAGAGTGATGGAATGGTCCTAATGGACTTGGTTAGATCAAATTGGTAATTAACTTTGTCTTAATTTGTATTCACGTAAATTATCATCTTTTGATGTCATACTGTTGAATTGACGAAAATTAAATCGCCTGTTGTTCTCAAAGTGAAGAGCCGTGAGCAAGAATTTCATCCTCTTAGAGGATAAGAGGCTTGGGTTGTTTTGCAGTAATCAAGTATCCTCTCTCATCCACTCGCGATTCTCTTTACATAATATTTGAGCATGATGAACATGTTGATGTTCTCCCTGCAAGATGAGCAGCTGCTTTTGTCCTTCTTACTTAGATCTCTATCTCAAAGTATCAATCTGGATGAGCATAACACGAACCCACTTACATATTGTTTATTTTTGTTAAACAGTATGACGTACCCCAGACAAGAGTACCCCGGCATAAATCTGTGCCTATTTTTGACGTCATAGTGGGTATATACAGACGGGTATGAGTTGTTACAACACACGGGTACTGACAACAGGTGGCATTATCTACTTTGTCTTCTCTACTTAACCCATTGATTTACGTATTAACTACACTTACTTACTTAAGTAAATCCCCAGACGTTATGACTCATTTTCTGTGCTAAAACAACAATTCCTATTTATATCGTAAAATATGAAAAATCAACATGTGGACAAGTTTGTCGTCAGTGAAACTAGTTTGTAAAGAAAACATTGTGTAAACGTGTAAACATGTGTAAACATGTGTAAACGTGTAAACATGTGTAAACATGTGTAAACGTGTAAACATGTGTAAACATGTGTAAACGTGTAACATTGCTGTAATATGAGATCGCACGCTTTAGCTTTTTCCGAATTCAATTCAATGTTAAACGTATTGCTAAATTTGACATGACAACATTCGGGAAAACAATCTATTTTCTGAACCTCAGCAACTTCAGGCGTCACCTTTACCATCTAACATAATTCTTTCCAAATCTTTATCGTTATGTTTTGTTTTACTTCACGTACTTATCTTTAAAAGACACACAGATCTAAGATTCGAACAATTCATAAGACACCACACAGGTCGTGAAATGCTATTGCTGTTGAAATCACCTGCACCAAGGTATTTTCATAGTAGATCCAGATCAACACCAGGCAGTAAATTTGTAGGCAGCAAATCAATACAGTGTATTCGCATTTTGTTTGCACCTGTTGTCATTTAATTAAGATTAATTCAGTGTATAGCTGTGTTTACATTTGCCATGTTTACATGTGTCTGTCTTTCAAAGATGCTGATGGCTATCTACTTCATGTACTCGTTGTAGTGAGTGTTTTCATAACGTTGCCAGGCAAAAGGGTACATTTGTTGATGAAATATCAGAGATCTTTCGGATCAGACTTAAAGGTTATATACATCACAATTAGGTTGAGGAGATCGGTAGAGATCTCCTGGTGCCAGAACAGCGGGAATGCCGAATGTTCTTGAGATCCTGGGATACAATCCTCACTAACGCTATCCTCTAACACACGCTACAGGGTCTGAATCACAACAGATGGGCTTACAGAATTTTGCAACGAAACCAATGTAGTTCCAGCCAGTTTCTGTAGTTTTTCTTTACCAAAATTTACAATGAAGAACGAAGCTGAAAGTCTTCGCTTCGTTCAGGTTCATACCAGGAATTTTAGGTTTGCAGTTGATAGCATGTATCCATTTACATAATATTTGACGTTTTGAACTGGTCATGATTCGTTATTCATTACAAAAAGTAACAGTTTTATTGTTTTCTCAGATAAATTAGATAAATAATAATAAAAAAAATCTTTCTTTGATAGTTGTCAAATTTTAAACACTAATAAAATTCTGCCAACTCAGTAGTGAATTAAAAATAAGTCACAGAAGTCATTAGGTGCTTCAAGTTCCAGATCACAAGCATACCTGTCAATCACGGTATTTGAATACATAGATAACAATGCTAGTTACGTAAGTGGTATGATGCAAATGAGTAAAACTAGGGATGCAGATAGCCGATGTTATGATTCCTGGTTAGAAGTAAGCAGTTATATTTAGAAAGAACCAGGTTAGTACCGTAAGTCCCAGCTGCACAGGCGAGGGAGAACCAACTGAAGAAATGTACTTATACTGAGTGAAAGAAACTGGGCTGAATGAGTGAATCTTTTAATATTTTTTGTTTTAAGGTCTAGATTTTCTTGAATGAGTATCTGATTTAAAAGAATAGTTAGAATGAAACATGTTAATGTATGCTAGTTTACTGGTTGCTGTTACTTCTTTATGAATTTCTTCAAAGAGTATAGTTGCACCTGGTCACAAGGCAACTTACCGTCTCAGTGGCTAACAAGGTTGTGACTTCTGAATCTGACAGGTCACATCATTCAAACATTCGGAATTTTACGAGTTTTGCAATATTGAAGGTATTGGCGGATCCAGGATTTCTCGTAGAGGGGGGGCAACCTTGGGACGCACTAATTTTTGCATAAAAATCACCAAAAACTGCATGAAAATGAAAAAATTGGCCTGTAGGAGGGGGCGCGCGTCCCTGGAGCTCCCCCCCCCCCTTGGATCCGCCAATGATTAAAGGGAACGGTTGTTATTTTGAATATAATATTTTGAATCCGATTCGAAGCAATAGAATTTCATGTTGTGGATTCATACGCATAAATTGTAAAGAGGGAAACAATACAAGAAAATTCTTCTGTAATACGATACCTTTATGGAAACCCCTTATTTTTTACCTTTTATGCTGATAATACGATTTTCTTGCAATGATTCTTTTGCTCCTACATATTCCAAATTGGCAGACATTTCTGGCCCTGTTCTTCAAACAGCTGATGTACCTTTCCAAAATCTTTGCTTCTGTCACAATATTATCAAGTACTTAAATGAATACATGCTAGAATGTTACCAACCGTGTAAGCTTCCAGCTGAACCAACCCTCCGTTTTTAAACTGTCGCCTGAATCATTCACTTCAGTCGTCATTGTGATTATTTCAATCGTTGTTTCTTTGAGAAAGTAAATGTTTCACTAACAAATCGTTTACAGCACATTGAGAGCTTTTAGAGTGATTGGAATTGGTTTAGCTGAGTGAACAATTTGGTGTAGAATATTGCGAGATAGGATTAGAGCGTCTCGGGAAGAAATACAATATGAAACAAACAATATTGACCAGCTTTATCCCAAATGGATCATTTAATGTAGGAAACCTGTAAGGACTGTTTATTTTCTTCTGGTTTCTTCACTGTTTGTGTATTTAAAAAAAGTGACGCCACGGTTTTAAGCTCATCGTTAGCACTGCGTTGTTATTTTCTCAAATGTTCTAAAATTGATAGGGGTTTTAGCTGGTTGATTTATCTCATGTAGAACGAAATGAATTAATTTAACATATGTGATCATTACAAACAAATTATAATGATCGCCCGCCCCCCGTCCCCCAGAAAAAATTTTGGATTCACTATTTATCGCCGAGTAAAGGGGCAAGCATTGCTCAACTTAAATACTCCGAGCTATTACATTACGCTTTTACAAGAAGCATCTTATCAATACATTAAAAAATTCTCTGAACACTTCTTCACATTGACAGTATCCTGTAAAACAAACAATTATGAGCTGTCCAGTGTCCACTGGCCACAGGTCTATAAAGTTGTTAAACTAGCTGACATAATCGAATATCTTTCCTATGCTAACTTTTCAAATCACTTTATGGGTTGTGTTACAGTCTGACATTTAACTGGAAACCGTTACTTTCGCCCTTTGTTGTTTGTGAAATAAAATGAACAATTAAAAATTTATCAGAACAAAAATCTGAACAATAACCGTCCTGCTAGGAGCGTGAAAACCTTTTGTCGGGTAGACTTCTGCGTTGGAGGACCAATCCCACGCAAAATGTCTAGACCAACGCACTCTAACATTTACAAAACCAGTGTGGCGTAATAATTTGCTAAATGTCACTGTACATATACATATATTTGTGTGGAAGCATTTTATTTTGTGCATCGGTTTATAAATTTTATTCATTCAATTAAACTAACAAAATTATACAATAAACTTTGTCAAAAAGTGTTACATAAAATTACTGAAATAACACTTAACTGTTCAGTTTCCCACGGATTTAATTTTTTCCATTTCTGAGCTAGGCGAAATTAATTCAGTGAATTTCTTTATTATCTTTACACCGATGTGGCAACATTGAACGTTATGTCAATTAAACAACTAATCCACGCCTTTAAGGTCTCGTAGCTCTCAGCGCCTGTCGCACCCACGGATCCGAAACTAATTTACTTAACTCTTTATATCTATTTATAGATTCCCTTCCTCCTCCTTATTCTACTTCTTTGGCCCCCTGCTCCACTTCTTTTAAAGAGCTTCTCAAGTTGATTCATTAAATGCGTTTAGCCTTGTACAAACTTGCCAAAGTGAGGGTTACATTTCGGTATGTTTTAATGCCAGTCTGAAGTCTACTCACTTTAATCTCCCGACTGTTAAAGGTTTTAAAAATGTAGACTATTTTCGTCGTTAAACTAGATTCTGAAAAGTTATGACTTACGTTAGAGTTTTATTAAAGCCACATAAAGACTACCTACGAAACTACCTAGGAAATTTACTATTTCATCACAGGATGAAATGTCTTAATTTTGGAAACAAAAGATGTTTTTTCAAAGTAAAATCGATTTCAGGAGCTGCTGATCAAAATTGAAATGCTTTACTAACATCATGTAAGCTCAAAACGAAACAGCAAAGGCAGCAATAACGTTTTTTCTGAAATGTTTAACGAGAAAAACTACTCAGAGGTAATGACATTTAACCTGAAAGTCCATTGATTAAGCATCATTGTTCAAATGTATTTTAATGTTATTTTCATGTGAAAAATAATTCAGTGATGAGGCAAAACTGAGATAGTCGTACTTGATGTTGTTCAATGAGTTGCTTTCAAAAGATACAAATGAATTGCTGTGCTGCTAAATCTGCCATATACCCTTGCTAATAGGCGATTTATCTCCGGACCTAGAGAGCTAAATGAAAAGCCTTGGTGAGAGTTGGCAGATGAAGTGATCAGATGATTGATATGAATGAACCAGAGACGGTGAGATCTAAACACCTGTCTGTCTGAATTACACCATTGTAGTCAGCGGCCAAATTAACAGTGGATTCATCGCATTATCATGGATGGAGCCAATAGATTTGAGAGTGCTATTTTTTTCTTCGCCGTTCAAATTGAACATGGTAAAACTAATGGACTCAGATTTTGGGCCTTTAAGAATAAATTAATTTTACTGATGGAGTTTGCTATTTATGCTTGAAATTCTCTAAAATTAATAGGATTATCCTGGTCTGTTTTTTCATACAAAGTGGTGAAATGTGAATAACAGAAATAAAGTCTAAGAAAATCGTTTTAATTTGTGTGTAAGGCTTTCCTACTAGACTTGCAAGTAGAAATTTCCACCTTAGCAAATCGAACACTAACTAGACAGCAATTTTTATTCTAAGGCTCCATTGCATGTCAGTATGTGTAGGTGAACAGAAATGTTTTTGAAGTATATATTTTATTTCAACTTCCAATCATGCATTCATTATATCATGGCAAGCTACAGAAGGGCAAATTGAAATTAAACATGAAATCGATTACACTTGTAGAGATATTCAAGCACACCTGCACGATTTGCAAAAACTTTTCAATCCGCAATTATCTCAATTGTATCTCTTTCCTCAAGTACGACAGTTTCACAATTTAGACGTTTCTCCTACATGGATCATCTGCTAAATTTAGTTCTGTTGGCAGACATGATCAATTATCATGAACTGACTGTCAAGGCGGAGAGAGATTTCAACACACGTGCTAAAGATATGTTGTCTACACAGCCTCTATGCTGTAATCCTGTGAAGACAAATATTTCAAAGGAATGCAGGCCCGGGTCCAGGATTTCCCGTAGGGGGGGGGTGCCAACCCAAAATGTTTGAAAAACCCCTAAAAAATAGGGGGAAATCGGCAAAAAGTGCATGAAAATGAAAAAAATTCCGGCGGGGGGGGGGGGGGAGTGGTGCACCTCCCACGGCCCCACTGTATCCGCCAATGGAATGTATGTGTTTCTTTAGTTTCTTCATGTCAATCAACATGACATTTAATGACCGGAAGGATTTAGTGACATCAAGCCTCCTTTCAAAACTTTGAGGCGAAATGTTACCACCTTCTGTCTCCTTACAAAGACAAGGGTGAAAGTTAGCATGACTGATCACTTACGGAAACATAATGCTCAGGAGAAATTTGAGCATGACACTGTATCCCTCCATATGAAGAATGAATACAGACGAGCTTTATTTGGAAACAAAACAACACCAAAATTTGCTAAATGTTGGATAAACTTTTTGCAACTGTCAAAGGCCCTGACAATTGGTAAAGCTTATACCAAGTGGGAACTCATTAAATGCCGTTAGTAGTTATGGAAAAAGAGACAATCCACATCTCACTAGAAGGGTGGGTTCAATTACTTGTTCTCTTCACCTTTGGCTAGTACCAATTAAGCAAACCGTTACGATGAGATAAAACTTAAAATTTAAGAGATGTTCGAATCTTTTCCTCTTCATTTTCCGACAACTAAATTTCATATTGTTGTCATTCACTCAAACAAATCGAGTTTGCTTTTAAACCAATATGCTTCCTAATGAAGTTTAAAGCACTTTATTTCAGTTTTTTGCAAACTTTACCAGATAATAAGCCTATTGTATCCAAGACAGTTTATAATGAGGTTTATAATTCTTCCAGCCACTCAACGCGAATCACGATTTTATTGTTTCTTGCTGCATTATTCTGGACAAGAAAAAGGAAGTAGCGTCTAATATGGAAGTTGATGAATGCCATTGGACATTATCATCTGCATTTATTGTTTCAAAAATTTTCCAAAGAAATAAAGTGCTAATTTCATTTAAACAAAAGGGACCGTGGAATGCTATTGTACCATTATGTTATATTAGGATTTTCATCTTCAGATTATACCTTTATTTTTTCAACATTTACGTAGTCATATTGTTCCCGAATGTCTTCCATAAACTACAACTTTTTTGACCTGGTAGTGATATTTTAAATCGCATTTCCATCGCAAGAAATTAGCTGAACCTTGAAACAACAGAAATTTATGCTGTGCTTGTATTCTTAAGAAAAGCACATAATGAAGCAAGAACTTTTCCGTCCTTTGAAAGCAAGTGTAAACAATTTAATTTTGCATGCAGCGATAATTATGAAGACTAAACCTTTCTTTAAGCGCCCTTCACTTGCAAAATATTGAAGCTGGGGAGGTTGCAGCTGTTGAGGTGCTTACAACCGTCTGGGGCACATTATCAGCTCAAGAACTGTTTATTGGAAGCTAAGTGGCTGCATGTTACTAAACGTTAACATAGATCTACAATCTGTGATATACTCACAACAGGTGTGTCAGGTTAATACCTCAAACGCGGTTCTGAAAACTCATTCTTTGTTTGTATCTAAATGCGTAAAAATAGAAGCAAAAAACTAAATGGTAAAGTTATTTTTGAACAATCCAAACTCAAGTTGTTGTTTTGCAGACGAACAGAACTTTTATTGCTTCTAAAATGTACAGCAAGTCAAAGTTTAGACTTCTACACCGAATCGTATCTTTACAGACTATACCGTCTTTAATAGCACAACGTGGAATCTCTATGTCATCCCTCAAATTTTAATAATCGCACTTAGGCATGAAAACTTAACATTTGTTATGACAGTAGTTGTATATAATTATAATAATAGTCATAAATATTGATAAACAATTGACCAAAATGAGAAGCATATTGCAGGATGCTCACTATCCACTAAACAATTTCTACTGGTCACATGCCACTTCACCATTAAGGAATAACATTGTTATCATAAATGTTAACCTGCCATCGCTAAAAGTGAGTAAATTAAATATTTTGTGTAAACACCGGATGAAATATCCAATAAATGTTTTAGTTGGGACATGCCGATTAACTGTTTTACCAAAACCACCTTTAACTGTAACCTGAGCGAATGATAGCAGTGATATTGTGAATACACTAATCCATGGTCTCTCCTCACATTTACTGCAGAGCAAACGCTCACATCATTACAAATTAGCCCCACTTCCATAAATAGCCCTCCTGTCTTTGAAAATCAGAGTCTATAAATGAAAAGCCTTGGTGAGAGTTGGCAGATGAAGTGATCAGATGATTGATATGAATGAACCAGAGACGGTAAGATCTAAACACCTGTCTGTCTGAGCTATACCATAGAAGTCAGCGGCAAAATTAACACTGGATTCATCGCAATACATTAGCCCAAATGTTATCAAGATAAGATTTTGTTCTGTCAACAGGTGTCTCTGTGATAAAAAGTTGAGTTCGTTAAAACGTCATGCGTTTTCATTAAGTTATTGTAATCTGCACGACATTGGTTTCGTGGCCCACATAGCACTCGGGAAATAAAATTTGAGTCGTCACATTGCGAATAAAAAACCCCAAAATATTACATTCAAAATCTTTCAAAATGTTTGGAATCTTGAAGAAAATTTCACGCTATATCTGTTATTCGGACAACGGCAGAATATTGACCTTTTTCCTGTACAATTTATATAAATTGCCCCCGTGTCAAACACTTCAAGAGATGGCTTATACCAAGGTTGGGTTAGTTCTGTTTGTAGCCCTACTTTGATTAGCAGTATTGTTAGAAAAGAGCTGCAAGTGCAAAGTTCTTTCTTGATTAGAGAGACTTGAACCAAAATTCCTCTACTGAATAAATGTCCTTAACAAATTTCACATGATCTTTTCCGATCCTTGGGTGAAAAACCGTGACTTCATTTTCGACGTTTATAAATTGTGATCAAGTAACTGGAAATTCTTTTGTTCTCTCCTTTGCTCTGTACGTTTCCAATTTGGTAAGGGTTTCGGGAACTTTGACTGAACTACTTGCTGTAGTGAAAGAGGCTCTTAACTCTGTACTATCATAACGGAGTTTTGCATGAGGATGCTAAGACAATGAAATACACAGTAATGATGGATTACACGATGCATTAAGGACGGCAACCGTGTCGTGTGAAATATGACGGTGCTGTTAACCCGGCACAATGATAGCCGCGGAGCGCTTGTAGGTGGAAGCCCCGAAAGAGAAGGTCGTTTGATTATATGAGATAAAGGTCGTTTAATCAATGTATTGGGGATTACAACAGGTTAGAGAGGCTTGTAACCTTCACGCAGGAGATTTACGTGGAGTTTCTGAGAGTCATGGTTTTATTACCTTGATTGTGGGATAAATATTGCACACTGAGCTGAGCTTTAGACATAAGTAGGCATCATGCTGGATTGCTTCTGCTGTAAAAATCATTGTCGGGATGATTATACGAGTTTTGCTAAAGATAGACATCCATTAAAGAACCATATAAAACAGGCAGGCTTTAGCCTCTTGAGATACAGCAACTTCAGACATTTCTTTCTTTATTTGTTTAATTTGAATTGACAAATGTCGTCCATTTATATTTTATAAGCTGGGTATTGCAAACACTTTCGTCTTTTCAAGTTGTTCCCATTCAAAGAACAATTATTTATTGATAACTTGAATGAATAAATGTTATTCACTTTGCATCAAGAGTACAGCGTAAATTTTAATTGTTTTCAGATTTACAAATCCTGGAGTAATATTAGTATCCAGCATTTGATAATCTCACTTCACAGCAACTATTTGAAACTGTATAATTGTCTATCGAATGAAATTCGATAAGACTATGTGGTCGTCCACGTGAAAAACAAGCCATCCAGTCATCCCACCAAAATGACATCATGTGACCAGGACAAAATGGCCACCAATGCAGTCACATGACTTTTCCTGCCAAAAAGTGTCATGTGGTGTCAAATTTGGTGAAGCGTCATGAAGTTTCATTCAATAGACTCGACGTTGATCAACGGCCTTCATTTTCTTATTTCAGTGATCCAAACAGATCGCCAGGACAGAGAAGTCTCAACGCATGGCCGCTGCACACCCCTAAGGGTAAGGAGTATCTGGAGATCCACCCCAGGTTCTCTCATGAAGCAGACAAGTCCGTGGCGGTAGGACAGGGACCACGTGCTCAGCAGTGTGCCTTCTGGAAGGAGTATCTACCTCATCTAGTTACTGCAACTAGTAAGTAGTGCCTTAGTATTTTACTTAATTAGAACTGTTTCATAACCATATATACGTTACCGATGCCTTAAGTGAGGCAGCATTTAATTTTGGAATAATTAACTCACCACAAAATCCTCAAGTTATGTATTCTTTTTTTACTAATAAACGTTTAGCCTAATTCATAGATGTGTCCTCCCATTGACATTCCATGGTGGCTTGAAGTGAGAATTTGACATTTACTAATAGATCTAAATGTTTAAAAGTTTACATCATATAAAGTAACCATGAGTGTAGTATTTAACGTTCACGAACATACAAAACTAACATTTAAATGACCGTTTTCGCTTAAACACACCAACAGACCAGACAAAGGGTAGATCTAAACGAATTTGTAAAACTAACATTTTTCTACCCGGTTCACCTTTTGTGTTTTGAAACATGCTCAACGTTGTTTTTTTCACTCAGCAATTCGGGACGAAGAATCGATCGAGGCCTGTGCTTTATTCCAACGTTCATTTTCATTTTATTTCCCAATTGCTTTTTAACATTTTTAAAATCCGAACACATTTTTGCATTCTGACGCGTTTTACTAAAGTGTTAGAAGACATCCGCTTTACTAACACACCGTCACGCCTCGACTAACAAGATAATCCGTCGTGGAACTAACATCCGGACTGACAGATGAGGATTATTCTGATCAGCCGTGATAACAGGTAACGTACCCGCTTCTCTTACTAATATATTGTTATCCTCATAAGACTAACAAGAGTGGTCACACCTTTATGGGTCACTTCAATGCAGTTATCTCAAGAGAGTCTCATGTTTGCAATACTTTGGACTTTTGAGTGAAAATAAGTGCACCAATATGACATGAAGAACATACGCGTGCGCTTTTAGACAGCTCTACTCTTCACATATCGGAAATCTGAAGTTCTGCCAAAGTACTATTTATTATAATGTGTATCATTCATGTACACATTGCTTTGTTATCTATCTGGCCATTTGCATACCAAAAAAAACCTTATCAATAGAAATGGGTGAAAATTCACGTCCTGCTATTAACAAAAAAGAGCAGTGTAGAGTGACTAACAATAGTTTGCAATATTTGAGTAACATTGCATAATTAGTATGTTCAGTAAAAAAAGAACGATGGTTCAATGGTTTAACAACTGACCAACTTAGATATTGACCCCACATTCAGTTTCGGGTACATCCATTGCACCAGAGATAATACGGATATAATACAAGTGTCAGTTTTTACCGATGTTACCTTGACCTTTAGAAGACTCGGGGAGGTTCCAGGATGTTGGGAAATCCCTGTAAAATGTTTAAAAGTAACCTACTAGAAGATCTGCACTGTTGCTTTGTGGTACTTTGGGGACGGTCTTTAACTGGAAAAAAATGCAAAAAACAAGGGCAAATTATTTGATTCGATATTTATTGCTTTCTGAACAAGCATTTTAGTTTTGCAATTGGGAGGTACATTGCAAGACTTCAGATCTGAATGTAAAAATGTGCCGACAAATGCATAAATTTATGAACACACCTCTAGATCTAAACGTTTGTGAAAATGTGAAAATATTTATAGGATTCGACTACAGAATTAATTGTTTTGGTTTTGGTTTACAGGTGATATTGACGAAGCTGAAAAACAGTGGAAGCTACAGTTCCATGAGTGGAGTACTAAGTACATTGTAGACTGGAAACACCAGTACGATTACTTCGTACAGAACCAACACAAACGGTGCCAGTCTAGTAACGACGACTACCCGGATGACTGGAATGACAACACATGAACATGTGTCCAGTTGGTACCCATAGGATATTTCTATTGTTTATAACCGAAATGAATTAATATAATATCTAGAAGCAGAAGAAACAACAAGTTGTGGCGAGGTGGTTTGTTTATCTACAGAAATATGGGTTTAACCACCCAAATGATACATGTAATGGTGTAAAAGAAGCCAGGTATTTCTGTATGATAAGTGTAAGCAGTGTTAAGTTTCAGTTTTATCAGAGAACCTCTGCTCAAGAGTATTTTGGGCAAGTGGATAAGAAGTGTATTTTCTGAATAGTAGCAAATGTGTGCAGGTGTTTATCCTAGCAACTAGAATGGTGTTATCATACCCTCTCTAGGGTAGCTTAACCTTCAATTAGAACCAAGTTGTACTGCCAAAGCAGCAGAAGACCTAGACCTAGAATGCTCTTTGTATTGATGCAGTTGTTATGCTTATTTCATATATTAATTTGTTAATGGTATTTGTGGAAAAAATCCCACAGTCCTTTGCAAAAAAATTTAGGAACTCTAATATAAATTTAAACACTCCTGGTCTTTACACTTAAATTAAATGGATAATATTTCATAATATAACGCTTGGGCTGACCAATAGATTGCACAGAGAGGTGAGAATTTAAATATCAAAAGCAACAAATGCTTACAGTTTCTTTTGGGAACAATACTTCTGTTTTACCTCAATTTCACGATGCGCAAATTGAGTATCAATTGTTCCTAAATTGCCGTTCATACCATGTTCATGTGATTTTCCGACAACTAACGCATTACGCCATGTTGCATCCCATACATTTAAATATAAACAGTTTCGGATTCTAAGCACTGAAAACCTAAAAACATTGAGATATTTAAAGAAACAATATAGTACGTACTCAAGGGCATAGCGAGTACATCTTTAAGTGCAATACACCATTGAGTTTAAAGGGGTATACATGTTGTTGCAAAAGGGCACACTTGGTGTAAATTTACAAATCTAAACTTTAAAGCACCAAAAATAATACGAATGACTCAGCGGCAGAGTCAACCATTAAAATTTAACACATAATTTTGTGACATCAAGAAACAGCAATAAGATTCAGGTTCAATTTGACCAGAGATCTTGAGTTCTTGGTAGATAATATCTCTAGATGACGAAAAATTTAAAGACAACCAATTTGGCAGCTGAATTAATCCACAACGTGACATCTGATAGTGGTATCATACATACGGTCTTGTTTGAGTACTACAGTAAAGTTTAAAGGTACATGTAGTTGAAATGCTACATCAAGCTGGCAACGCTCTGGGTAAATACAGTAACAAAATTGCACCTGGGGGCCAAGTAGAATATGCCAGGTGAGGCTAAAACGGGAAAACTTGAGCTACATTTATCTACCTGAGATCCAGGTATAGAACGCACCGCAGACCCTGAGTCAAGGAGGGGGCAGTGGAGAGGTGGTACCATCCAGCCCGCTACCTACATTGTGCAATAAAACACTGATTATTATTTTCTAAAAGAGTGTATGGATCATCACACTGAATGAACCTAATTCAAATTCGATACGTAGAAACAAAACGAACAAAAAGATTACAGTGATTATCATCAGAGGGCGAAGGATAGAAAATGGGGCAGGTATACTGTAATGGTACATGAGATCGGGAGATCATCTGAATTGATAAGCAGGCAGATTATATTTTGCTCAGACTCGGAAATTTAAACTTTCTTTTGTTCCAAAATTAGTAATTTCCTCTCTAAGGATACATTTAATTTCATTTACCTAAAAATTTAGATTTTTGACAAATTTAGAATTCATTTGACGATACTACTATTAGATCCCTTACTTTCATTTTTGAAAACGGCGGGAAATATTTATAACGTTACTAAGAAAGGTACGAAGAACCCTTTCTTTCTCGGAGTCCAACGTACACATTTACAGTGTGACGGTTTTTCCGTCGGTTTCTGGGCCTGCGTAGCCCTCAGTGTGCTGGTCGTGCCGGGACGTGGACTCCCTGCTGACGTAATCACGCCGTGCCTACACCGAGCTGGCATACCTGGTGCTGTAGGGTCGAGATGTCTGTTTACATTTTACAAAGATATACGGGGCTTAATCTTATCTCTTGCAAACATACAGTTGTATAAGACTCCTGTTTATATTTTTGTGGAATAATAGGTTGTCTCACGTCATAAACTGAATCTGGACAAGTTAAGAAGTTATGTTACGTGCGTTGCAATCAATGCCTCTGTCAACCTAGGTTTCGCCAATGTCTTAACCAATTAGTCTAACTGAACAAATTAGTAAAATTTCAAAAATATGTATACTTGTATCCATAAAATATATGTAATTCTAAACCATATTAAAGGTTTTGAAAACCAGTACACGGAAATCATATCATTTTGGAAACGAAGAGAACAAAGGAGAGAACGAAGGAATTTCATGCTGTGCTTTTGATGCGCTATTGTTAAACTTCTGATACGAATTCTGTGTACTAATAGATTCATATTTAAAATATGTCCCTTCAATTAAATTGTCGTTAACAATATATGTATTTAAGGTGATAATGAATTTATGAATTTTACTAATTATTCTGGCTACTAATGAGTGAAACATTTCAAAAACTCTCGATAGAATGGTAACCGACCGAGGTCGTTTTCGATCAATTGGCTAAATGAAAAATAATTGGAAAGGCACTGCAAAATCGAAGACCTTAAATATCGTCAAAGTTTACTGCAACGTAACCTTGAAAGAATTAAACTATGATTAGGAGCCCTAAGTTTTCTGAGACATCTCCAGTTGAGCGTATGTGCAGGGGCCGATCCAGGATTTCTCGCTGGAGGGGGTGTCCGGGCGCCTTCAGGTGGTTGGAGGAGGCGCCTTTTAATGTTTTCCTTCAAAACCCTATGAAAATGAAAGAATTTTAGGCCGTTGGAGGAGGCACGCGCCGGCGACGCCCCCTCTCCCTTGGATCCGCCAATGTATGTGAAATGCACGATTTTAATATAAATACAGGCTCTAAATATCAAATAATCTAAAGGGGTATGCTTTGCTTCAGTGACCCTCTGCTTCAGTGGGAAACCTTTGTTTTTGGGTCATCGTGGACAAACATCATAATGCTGCCCAAAGTTTTACAGCAGGAAAAAGTCCAAGACAGGGTTACCAGTAACGCCACTAAAATGGTCGGTGCACGGACTGGCGCGGCTGCCAATAAAAACATAAAAATCCGTTTTGGCAATAAATAAATAAATGTTTTATTGCTTGCGAGCAAAGATTTGAAAACAATATGACCGTCCAGAAAAAAAACCAACTTTGTTTTCGTATTTACCCATCAACACCGAGGCCGGTGTGAGTAAACTAACCGGACGGTGTTAACGTACCACACAGGGGCGTGTCGTACCGGAGCACGGAGCAGCCAGATGCCCCGATCCCTCAACCTCTATTAACAGTGATAACCCGACTTTCTGCGGTACCAGGGAACCAAACGGGGCCAAACCCGGGCTGCTTTCTCTTGGACCGATGTTACACTGTTACACCTTTGTCAGGTTTTGAAATTTCTAATGCCACACGGGTGCTATCGACAGCGTGACATTATATTTTCAAACGGCTGAGATTTTCATCCTCAGAAACTGGGACGGGTATTATTACAAGAACAAAGTATGGTTTATCAAACAAGACAAATTGCCTTAGTAATGTTTTCATTGCACCGAATGTTGTACATATGAAAATATTCAAATCAAGCACCAATTCGTTTCTTGACAGTTCTGAATGATATTCTACATCAACAAGGTAAATCCAATTGATTTAGAAATAACTTAGTAAGAGGAACTCCACAGTTGAATTGATGCGACATTAACACAGAGTGAAGGGGTACTGTTCTTAAATGTTTATGATTATTTGACACTCAGTGGTGTGTACAAGGTTTCTCATTGCAGTGGGTATCACTTTACATCCAAAATTAAGAGATGAAACAAAAGAACCTAGTAAACTAATAAATGCGACATGAACAGTAAGTTGCGGCCCGAAGAAAAGATCCGACGAACGGTTACCAATGGTACCCGTTTCACCCCTATATGGTACTACCCTAGACCTGTTAATCTGAGCCTTGGCGGCAGACATCAAAAGAGCCGTGCCATTATCTTTACCTGTATCCAACTACGTTACCTGGATAGTAAACTAGGTTATATTTATAAAGCGCTGTGAATGTGTGAATGTTTATGAAAACTGGCAACTGTTGATTGACATTTGATAGACTTTACTCAAGTTATCAAAAAGCTCTCATCGAGGAAGGTATCTCTCTTTTTTGTAAGAGGAGATATCTCCCTTGAAAACTGGTTGACCTCAAGGTTTAACCTTCCCTGCTCAGGAGCATGGAAGAAAATATCAATACTCCCAACACTTCTGCAACATTTCTGTGCACTCATTGTCTAAATTTCAAATTACCTCTTTCAAAAGAGAAGCTTGTTTCAGTCCGCTGACGGAGAGGATGAGACAGCCTTCCTTCCACATGTAGATCGATGAAAAGGTACCAATTTATTGGTTGTAAAATACTTGGTCATTTCAATGGCAATTCAATGGTTTTACGATGAACTGCCTTAGAGGGCAGTGCAACATGCACAATCTTGACGTTAACCAATGTTTACCTCTTAGTTGGAAACACTGTCTTTTCCTAACTTGATTACAAATAAAACGGTTAAATACGGAATCACTTTCCACGGATACGACCAACTAAAAGTAAAGATATAATACATTCCAAATGCAACTCGTGTAACAATAAGTAGTTTGCAGGATAATGGGATCCGTAATGGAGGTCCCACTCTCGTATATACTTCATCATTTGTTCGCCACGTTTTCTCATTATCAGCTCCTTCCTAAAGTTGGCAGCAAGTGGTCGAACAAAAAGCGCTGTATAATTTATATTCTAATGAAAAGAGGTGTCTCCACTTCTGTTATGAGCTATACAGTGAGCAGGTGTAAATAATCGTTACAAGAAGCTTTTCAAACTGATCTCTATCGTCTCGTGTTAATACAAAAGAAAGAAAGAAAGAAGCACTGTGCAGATTCAAAACGAAATTGTAACTTTAACGAAGTGCTAACTTAAAACCCAAAATGAAATTCAACTCTTTTGAATCTTGCCGTTTATCTCTTCATACCCTACAATATAAGGTTGCAAAGGGCTGTGGGATCCGGGTGGATCAGCGAGTTGTTGTCAGGTGCTTAATCCAAGAAACTAAAAGGTCAAAGGACGGTACAGAACGAGTAGTACTTTAGGAAATTTTAAATTTCAGTTTAGTTTTAGGTAAAATTTGATCACCGATGAGTTTTTAAAACACAGAGTATCAGTCTCTATTTGGTAATGTGTTCCGTGGCTTATCGCTTATCCTAAGCAGATGTACGTTTTTTGACTGATTGATAAAACAGGGAAGAACGAAGTAGGAAAAGGCTCCATTTTGAAACAATACAAGTTCAAGCTACGTAAGTAAACATACATAGCAACAACACGAATAGCTACCGTGCACAAAATGAAGATTTTACCTGACAAGTCCCAATTTAATGTAATCATTGTTTCTTATCGATGCTCACATAGGGTATATTCAAAATGCTACAATTACTTTAAAATTTTCTCTTTTTAGACATATGATGAACATTTCATTGCCTTTGACAAATAAACCATCGTTAAGTATGGGCATTCCTCAGACAATCAGTCAATTACTTTTAAATAAAGCTTCAATTGGTGATTTGAATTGTGACAAGTTTCTTGAAGCACATTAGTTCAATTGTATTGAAATTGTCTTACTAAAAATCCGGAAACCGTTACAAAACACCCAATATATTTCTCACTCTATGGAGATTTCGCACTAGAAGATGCCGCCCTCTATGCATGCTCCATAGGCCAATGGGGGATTCTCGATTTGCGACAGATACGACCGCACTCCTTCAAAAACAAATGTACTGGTTGTTCTCTGTTGGGTCCAGCGTAATATGTTATGTTGCCCTTCCTTCACTACTCTACGTTGAACGTCACCGCCCTCCCCTCCGACGTAGTCCAAAGTCCGACTTAGCATTTTGCCACTGTTTTCGTTGCTCAAAGATTTGGTTTGCATAACAAAGGATCTTTCTACGAAAGACCCAAATAGAAAAAGGAGACTTACCGATACTGCTCAACAACTTGCAGTAATCCTGCAGCAAGATCAGCTTTTAAAGCTGGCACGGCTTCTTCATATATATCAGTGACGCAATCTTTGGTCAATAGTTTCCTGGCCTGATCTGCTACTGCCGTGTATATCTGAAATAAACACAGAAATATTTAAAAATATATTTACTGAACTCACATGGTCTGGATCTTGTCTGACATGAAGTTGAACTGAGTTAAAGTTAAAAGTTATTTACTCTTGATATACAAGAGTGAGAACTCAGTCACCTTAGTGTGAGCTATCACTCAAGCAAGCTATTACCTTATGATAGCAGCGGATCAACTTGTCTCACTTCTGTTCTCCCACATGGGATTGGTAATAATTTTACACCTTGATCTGTTGAAGCTGTGACTTACTGAGACACTCTCCAACATCTCTACCCGTGCTGGGAATTTAACCCAGGCTACATGCACAGCAGAGCTAATCACTAACTACAAGCGACAGAAATGCCCATAATTGCCTGCAATTCTTTAAGCATTCCAAATACGGGATATCTGGTTGGGGAATATCTCCGACCAAGTGTATGTTTTCAAGTCGTATCGAAGAAGCAGTATGCCATAGAATGATGTTAAACAAATGGAATTTAAAAAACTTCATGACCTGTAATTGAAGTTTTTATTTCTTTCCAAATCTATTGGGAGTTAAAGATGAGGTAAGAGTTTTGATTGAAACTGCTCTTCTCAATTGTGCACTTTAGGTATATCTTTAATGTCAGATATCTACAGTACAAGGAAATCTTGCTGTAAGAGTCCCCTTTTTACTTTAATATTACAATGTTTACAAACCATATGGAAATACCTTCACTGTCGAAGGCTATTCTAGACATAAATTATGACGAAGAAAATCTCACCTGTCTATCGTCTCTAGAAATGACTATCACAACTTCTTCATCGCAGTGGGACGTATAACTGTTCTGATGATCTCGCAGATATTTAGCAAAGTCTTCGGCTGCGTCCTCCTTTTCACTAGAAGTTCTTGGAATGTACGTTGAATCTCTTTTGTAAAGAATAAATGCGCAACACTATTACCACCTGGATTGGAAGGGCCTGTTATCTGTTTTCAAACAATTTATATTTTGAACATGGGCAAATCATGAAATTACTATCCCTGATAATTTCATGATTTGCACATGTTCAAAATATAAATTGTTTGGAAAATGATTTGGAGTCGTACGAACCAAAAGAGAGAACAAATGGTTTTCATACTGTGCTTTTTGACGTGCTGTTGTTCCAAAAGGGATAGGAATTTCATGATTTGTGAATGTATCACAGGATTACCTTCTTGACAGTTTCAAATGAATTGAGGCTAAAATTTCAAATGACTTTTGTAAAAAGCAGATCCTAACATGTGAAATCAGTCAGGAACAAGACATATGAATGATTTTTTCTGTGAAAAATGAAAAATAACAGTATATATCTACAATATTGAACCCTTAAATTAAAGTTATCCACAGTTATCGACATTTTAATCATCAGTTCCCAACTGTACTATACATAAAATTTATAAGTTGTAAAGACATACCCATTTTTGTACATGTACATTCCAGGAACCATGGCTACTGTTATGATAAAGCTGATGCGTGATGAATCACATGGCACTGACAACCGACTGTCTTCAATTTTTGATTCTACCTGGGTAACTATATCAAATATATACAATAGGCACATTTTATTCTGTTTAAAAATTATTTGTTTATTATGCTTTCATAGACAATTATTTAAAAAATTCAAAAGAGACCTCCAACGATACGATAATCGGTGTAGGAAAATTACATGATCAGGATCGGACCCAATCAAAAGTTTTGATATCACAGATATCTATTAATTCCTCTTAAAGTATTGCATTTTGAGGTATGTAGCTGTTACGGTAATACATTTCTTTTATTTTAGTTCTGTTTACCTGACTATTTCATATCTGTATCACATTTTTGGAGATAGAGATATACACTCGTCCCCGGATATATCGATATTTTTGGCGCGGAAAAAAATATTGATATAAGCGGGATATCGATATAAGCGGAATCGATATAAGCGGGGAAAATTGGTCAAAATATTGATATATGCTGTCAGCCTTAACTTTGCTCGAACTATTGAATCTTATCAATAGTTAAAAGAATTTCTTTATCGTGGCT
>JBCAUI010054555.1:0-20543 GCA_038406195.1 Haplosyllis anthogorgicola | reverse complement strand
ACATGATAGAGATACTTTCCCGCCATAGCGCGCGAATTATCTAGTATTATCGACTCGCAACTTGTCAAACCGTGACACATCTATTATTAATAGTAAGTAATCAACAAGTAATCATAAGTTTATATAATGCTTACGTAGCAAGAGCGGCATTTCATTCTCTTTGCCAGCTACCTATTGTGAACAAGGTTTAGGCTCTTACGCAGCTAAAATTTTTCTTAATATTTTGCTAAAACCTTGATAATTGTTGTGAAAATGAGTGCAGATATTGGTGTTGATGTTGTTAAGGCTGCCACCGTGGGTGCTGCTGTTGCAGAGACCGTCGGAAAGTTAGGGTAAGTTCCATGAGTAGAGTTTTTGTCTAATTTAAGAAAACAAGATACTCCCATTTATCAAAGAAAAAGTCTGGTGATAACATTTCTCCGTCAAGTTTTATGACATTTTAAATAACTTGTTTATGAAGCAAGATCACAGGAACAGTCGTCGAAAGACAGGCAAAAATTCCCGTGTTTATGTATTTCTGTTGAAAAAACAAAATATCGAAATTTCCTTAATTATCCCATCAAAGGAAAGTATTGGCCAACCAGTTTTTTCCTCACAGGTTTAGGGACCAAGTGCTTAAGACAGCTGCGCCAATTGTCGGAAAAGGTTTAGGAACGGCAGGCTACATTCTAGCCGTTGGCGGTGCCCTTCTGCTCGTCTGTGGAGCGGCCTATGGATTGTACAAACTGTATGTATTACAAACATTGACCTTTGAACACAAATACAGCCTTAATTTCTGTTGTCAATTTCTCTAAAAGTCCGTCTCCTATTTCAGCATGGATGAAGTGGATAAGGAAGTAGTCAGGGACTTCATACGTTCGTTTTGGAAGTAAAAATATGGGGAATGTGGTGATTTGTGTGGTAAAGATTTGCAACCAAAGCAAACTGTAAAACATTTAATATCTGAGAAAATCCTGTTAAATAAATTAATAAATATTACTATCTTTGAGAACACATGTGTAACATTAATACTCTAAGTATTTTTTTTATTTTTGCTGAAATAATTTTGAATTGTATGGAAATTCATCTGCCAACCACATTGAGTTCTACTTGATGGATTTTATAACGCATTTTGCATTTTTGACAAAATAACTTGCGCATCTAAAATAAAAGACCAAACTTCCAGCATCTTGGTTTGGAGGCTTTTCTTCACGTCAGCCAGACAAGTGAATGGGACTGACTTTGTCCTTAACTTAAGCAAAACTTTCGGATTTTCGTTACTTCGTGAATTGGAAGACATTTTTAAAAGCCTTTAAGTTGTCAATTCACTTGTATCACATCAAACACACAGCATGGAATTCTTCAAACATTTTGAAATCACCATTGAAATCACTGTTTAAGTAACAGAATGTTGGTGTTATTTTGGCTAACATATAAATATATCTTAATATAATAATTTTCGGTAATATTACATGATAAAAGGCTTAAGTTCTACTTTAGAATTATTACCAACTGTGAATATGCTTTTTGAGGCTTTGTTACAATAAAATTATTCGCTTTGAAACGTGTCTCTTGTTATTGACTCCATTCTTAACAGAAAATTAGCACAATACAAATGTACGTTGTGATAGTCATAACGAGAAATCGGCGTTAAATCTAGTCCTCGTTATCGGGTAAATCCTGAAAGTGACAAGACATTTACCCGATCATCAGTCGCGTATTCACCTGATGCATTAAAGTTTGACTCGATCACACAATAAAGATTTAAAAGGTATTTGGTGTCAACAGACCCTAGAAACCTTGTGATTGAAATTTTAAAAGAATCTTTTGTCTTCCTAACCTGGCTGACATGGCAGCTTCAGCTCGTGAAATTCCTATCATTTTGGAAACAAGGACAAAAAAGAGAATGAAAGAATTTCACGCTAGGCTTTTGATGCACTATTGTCCCAAAATGATATGAATTTCACCCCCTGTTGCTAGTTGAATGTTAGTAACTTCGTAAAATTCATAGAAAAAACCTCTTGTAAAAAGACTAGAATGATAGTAGACTTCATGTATAGTTTATTAACTCTGGTATAAAAATACATGCAGTCTTGTCAAAGGTGCAAGTTGAACTGACACTGTAATCAAAGAAGGCTACTAATGATGCTAACACGTAACTCTGATTAACCAATAGGATAGTCTCTAGACTGTCACATGACTTGCAGGTGCAGGGAAAGGCAGGAAGCCTGCAGCACCCCTGGTGTTAACTCTAACTGCAGTCTGGTCCTTTGACACCTCTTATGTGATGGATATCTAGTCAAGGAATTCCCATCACTTTGGAACTAAGAACAATAAAAGCACAGTGCTGAATTCTTGTTTCCTCTTTTGTTCCATACGTTTCCAAATTGACGGGAATTTCATAGTGTGACTTCATTTTTGATGGATACGTTTTTGCTATGCAAGGACAAAGACAATTCACTCCATTGACAAAATAATAATGCGTTACGACAAACGATACAGTTTTCGTCATTTTCCTACAAACATTATTGTAGTGCACTTTATTCAGAAGACTAATCAACTCTTCTCTTCTTTCGCTCAAACACTATAACAGCTTGGATCCGTATTGTTCTAAAATAAACAGATATGATACGAACGTTTGAAATGAACAATGGAAAATGACTAATTTACGCTTCAAATTCCTTTGTTTCAGAAGGCTGACAATTTGACATTTCTTCCTGAACTGAAACAAAGGAAAACTCAATGCCTTGAGAAGCTATGAGGTGATAAAAGTTGATTTGCATTTGTCTCCTGAGAGAAATGTAACTTTAAGTAGGGCTTGGGGAGGGAGGCTCTTTAGAGATGGACCTCCCTTATTTAAGTGTGATGGCCATCTTGTTACTCCATCAGGGAGTGAAATGTCTGTCAATGTATTTTTGTTTTGAAAACAATAGAAAATTACGCTGTACTTTTGTTCTTAGGAAACAGTCAGAACTTGTTGTTTTAAGAAACGCAGTTATGGCTCTTCTTTTTGAGAACAATGTGCTCTTTAACGGCAGTTATTTCTTAGCCATTTGGCCTGGGATAGAAATCATGTATAAATTCCTTGTTGATTGATGATGACTTAATTAAGCTTGCACAAAAGAACTCCAAGATCAGACACCTACAGGAATTGGGAACTGAATGGGAGAATTCACATGGCACGGAAATAAGACGAAAACATCAAGGACAAATCAGCGAAGGTTAAGAACAAGGTTAAGTATTACGTTCCAAAGACACTCTTAATGTAAGTGTGGGTAAACTCATCTACGCCTTCTGTAAGTGATAAAATAAGCAAAGCAGGACAGGTCAAGGAAATTACACCCATTTTGCAATCAGAAGAATTCCATGATGTGCTATTGACAAGAAAAAAGCGTCAAATCTATTGATTCAAGCTTAACAGAATTTCCCCTCGTGTGAATCATTTTCGTTTGTATTTAGTAACGTCACTTTATAAGAACCTAAAAGACTATCCTGTTCAAAGGATGAAACTCCCTCCATTTTAATACTTATATTCACAAGATTCAGAAGACACTCTTATGCACACTGATCTAAGTAATAAAGCAAAATGCATCATAGTAAATTGATATTTTTATGACACCAGTAAAATGTGAGTGACCTGTAAAGAATGTGATTAGGCATTCGGCTGAGTCTGTCCCTCCAGAGGCAATCAACAGGAGTGCTTTGTGCATCAGCCTTGAGTGGGAATAAAAACAATGTTACTGTAACTGTGGCTTTACATACTATGTGACATCTGTGGTCCAATTAGGAGGCAAGACCCTTAATGCCTGATGTAATATAACTACTGTACAGGAATATGTGGGTCAAGATTCACCATATGTACTACTTATTTTATATGGTTGTGAATGCCTTTCTAATATTCAGTAGCACTTATACTGTCTTATTTTAAGTAAATTAACTTCACTTTGTATGGTGATTGCAGTGTAAAATAAACACTTCAGTAAAGGTATTTTACATCTTATCTCACTACCAATTTACAACATATTGTGCCTTAGTAAAACCTAAATTAGTCAAACAATGATTTCCTTTGCAGTTTGTTTCTTTTAGATGATTCTACAAAGAGTTTTATGTAACATGTCATCATAGCAAGGGACAGTATTTTTCTCTCACTGAATTCTGTAGTTTTCTGTTATAATGCTGTAATTCAATTGTATGATGAATTACTTCAGTAAGATTCATACGTTTTAATTTAAATTTTCCAACAATGGTGAAAAGAGGTAAAATAAAATTTTAATAAATCACCATAAACACCACAATGTTTCTCTTCAACTTCAATATGCATAAAAATAGAATTTCCATCTGAATAGAATTTGCATCTGTAAAGGATAAGCTTCAATGTGGGCTGTGAAAGTGCCATTCATAATCTGTTGGTCTGCTGAATCACAATCACAGCCAAATGAGATTCCTAAATCCAATTTACAAAAAGAATTTGGTACAGCACTCAAATAGATTGCTTTATTTAAGCATACATCCTTAATTTACTAGCTGCATTCACAATACCCATATAGCTTCTGCACCTTGAAAGCAGCTCTGATTATTTTCATACAATTGTATGGCTTGCAACAATGACGGGAATAAAATATGAATGAATATTTCATATTAATATAAGGTGCCTTGCCAAAGCAAAACCACATTTAAGAGGTTATCTCACATTGCTTATCATTTTCATGAAAAAAGGGGAATTTTCTCATACAAGGAGGAAATTAAAACATGCAATATTCAACAGATTATTTACATCCAAACTTACAATCAGCAGCAGAACCATCAATATTTAATTTGATTACCTCTGTTTCACAGGAAGGCAAATCACTGTTTGAAAATAACTACTAAACTAACCAAAATTCTAAAGAACAACTGGTTTGTTTATCTTGTAACATCATGCATGTTATTTGTAAAAGGAATTTAAATTAATAGAGAGAATAAGCTACACGTTTTCTCTGTACCTTTACGTGCACGTTTTAAAGAGATATCAAGCTGCAAATTTCTCTCCTGACTTGTACGTGTACTTTTAAAATGGTGCGTTTAACATGTAATGTTCAATCAAGGAAATACGTCATTTGAAATCACCAGATTCCACCTCAATTTCTAAAACGTAACACCGTCCAGTTACCCTGAGATAGAATCTGGTGATTTCAAGCGAATTCTTCAGACACGTACATATTGACTTTAAACGGACAGCTTGGCCTCAGTGATAGTTGTTTATCACGTAAAGATACTATTATTTCATAGTTCTGATACGTAACCTAATTACCCGTCTATTATCAGTCCGGTAGAGCGTTGGTTTCACTACCTGCGGTTCATACAAAATGTATCTATGACGTAAACCTTGTGTTTAGAGGTAGGTCAAGCATCACATTTTACGACACTAAATACCATGCTGGGTTTTTTTAAGCCTAAATTGCTTTGTTAATATAGTTACAAATCCGAATCCAGGTTTTTACGCATCGAGGCGCCAACCCAAAAAATCCCGAAAAAACCTACAAAATGGGGTAAAATCGGCAAAAACTGCATGAAAATGAAACTTTTTCCCCGCCATAGGGAGGGGGCGCCTCCCCCCTCGATCCGCCAACGAGTTTAATAACGAAAGGACGTCTGAGATTTTCAGTTAAATTGTAAAATCACTAGATTCCAACTGAACAGCAAAAATAACACGTTAGAGTTTTTGGCGACGTTACGTTTGCTGTTCAAGTAGAATCTGGTAATTTTTTATCTAATGTACAGTGGATTTCCATTTGATTGATTGATTGATTTATTTAACCCTTTAGTACCAGTATACATGTAATAACAGTGATTGCAGTCAATAACTACTCTTATTCCACCGTTGGCACATAAACGTGCATATGGAGAAACCCTAGGGTTGTCCCAGAATTGTTCCACATGCATATAGTCTCTTAGCTTAAGTTTAATTTCATAACTACTACATATATAAAAGTTAAATAACAACTCTAACAATGAAATGAAATTATATTAGTGCAGGCAAATGGTCTATTACTATAGTATGTGTTTACTCAAAATTCTCATTTACATGTGATGGCCACAGTGTTTACATATAGTTTTATAGCGTCATTGTTGGCCTACTAAATTACATGTAGTGCGTATTACTAAATACACATTTGTGCTCAGTTAACTAACATCATCACGATAGTAATTTGGGACACCTAATCTTCCCCTCTAATTTGGCTTTCTTTTGTATGAAATGTATGTATATTACTTAATAACTACGACATTTAGACTAAATTTCCAATTATACCTGAAGACCACAAGGGCCACTAACATAAATACATCACTAATTTGGGGCACCTAATCATCCCATCTGTGATCCTTCACTTTAACAACTTATACTTGTACTTATATTTACGATGTCTATGCAGAATTTCAAACAAAGATAATGCTAATTAACATCATTTACACATGGGATACTTATACTTATACAATGTCTACACAGAATTTCAGATAAAAGTAATGCTAACTAACATCAATTACACATGTGACACCCAATCATCCTATGATACATCTCTTTAACAATTTGTACTTATACCTTGTCTACAAAGAATTTCAGATAGGGATAATGCTAACTAACATCGATTATACTTGGGACCCCTAATCGTCTCATCTATGTTTTCACCCATCACATTAACACTATATGACTCAATCAATAGTCCTAATCATCCTGTCACATCCATCACATTAACAGCTTATAACCTTCACCCATCATACTTATTTAACTCAAAATACACCTTTATAGAGACAACGGTGGATACAAAGAAATTTTAATAATAACTGTCTGACATCAATATGACACTGGTTTAACAGATTTTACAACTAAATACAATACATGGGAATCATAATTGTCCCATCCATGTTCTGACCCACTTAATCATCTTATTAACTATGACATCTAATTGCCACAGTAGCTTCCACATGGGATGTTTACCTAATATTTGCATTAAGTATATATCACTGTACATATGCTAGTTCAGTATAACTAATAATAAGTTTAATTTAGAATGACATGTGTGTTTACTCGTGTTGACATGCAATAATTTGTATTATCATTTATCAATATCTATTACTCAATCGATACATGTTCCATTAACATCATCACCATTGGAAATCTGCAATTTTCAAACAGGTTACATATGGTTCTATTGTTAACATTCATCCAAGATAAGAAAATATGCAATCCTTTCTCACGTATCATGATAATCGATACTTCATAGAATCTACTGCACTGTGTTTACACTCAACATTATCTATTGTTAGCTATTGATATAACTAATTATTATTGTCCAGATGTTAATAGCATTAATAGAATGTTATCCTAAAAGATACACAATTCCCAATCATCTGTTATCAGATACAGTTATTTTATAATGTAATAACACTTGGTTCCAATCTTTGTTGACTTGATTTCACCACCATATTGCTAATGTGTTTACACAAAATCTCAAATTTGAGTTCCATCCAAAGGTTACTAGCACTTGGATGGTCTTATTGGACACACAATATTTTACACACATGCTTTTTTCTTATGCCTTCGCAATTGTTCCAGATGGACAAATTTCACTCCACATACACTACACATGTATTTTGGTGGTAGATGATGCTGTTGGTGAATTTTAAATAAGTGTAGATCAATAGTGGTATATGCACAATGATTACATGGATGCTGGATTCCTTTGTGTACCATTACATGTTGTGAGAGGCAAGTCCTGCATTTATATCCCTTTTTACACCCTGGATGTATACAGAAAAATTTTGCATGTCATTGGTGAATTACTGCATGAGACACTAGCTCACTTTGGAAATAGTAAGCTTTTCCACATTGGGAGCATTGGTACCTTACTCGTTGATGTGTATATAGATGATGATGATGACTACTGGGCATGTTGAACACTTTTCAACAATGTCTTCAGGCAAGTTTGACCTTATGTGTATTCATGTAA
The DNA here is from genome assembly GCA_038406195.1 of Haplosyllis anthogorgicola. Lineage (NCBI taxonomy): Eukaryota > Metazoa > Annelida > Polychaeta > Phyllodocida > Syllidae > Haplosyllis > Haplosyllis anthogorgicola. The sequence continues at coordinate 12,579 of JBCAUI010054555.1, read as the reverse complement.
TGTACATTCAAGGCCTTTCTGCTAGTATATTTCACCTTACATATACTGCAAAGAATGTAACATTTTGATCGACACTTTGGCAAGCTTATAGTTTTTATGTTTACCTTAGTTTTAATTTGTTTAGCCTTTTCCTTTTGATGATCAGTAGGGTTTTCTGTGTTTAATATGGTCGACTTTACTTTTGACTTACTCCTAGTTGAGTAGGGGTGTGAACAGACATCCAGAGGTAGCCTATGTACATCCTGTGGGTAGCCTTTTAGGCTCTCAGCACCTAGTATATCCCAACTTGTCAGGTTCTTTACTCCCTTATAACCAGTTTTCCACTTCATTCCCATTGATGTTTTCATATCATCCAGCTCTTGTGTATCATTGAAGTTATCAGTTAAACTCATATCTATAATTATAGTAGCATCACTATCACATTCTGTTTCACTATCTACAAATTCTAGATCATCTATTAATTCGGTCTCATCTCTATCAACATTTTGTTTTCCAACAGCTGCTCTACTTCTGGTATAGTAGGAATGTTTAGATGTTGCCTTTCCTGAGGAGACACTCACAGGTGTAGGGGACATCACTTCCTTTTTATCACATTTTAGTGCATCAATCACACACCCAGACACTTGTTGTACAACTTTAGGGATAACTATGTTGAATTTTGTACCTTCCTTAAGTAGATTCATGTGAGGTCTTAATTCAACATAGAATGAGTTCCTGAGATATGCAAGGTGAATGTTAGATAATTATAATGCAAAATTGTGATGATTTTCATTTAAATCAATATCCATCATTGACCATACTCCATCAACAAAATCTACTGAGGAATGAATTCCAATATATTTACTCATTCCCAAAATAGCCAATTCATCACCTCTAACTGTTGCTTCTGCCATGTATGTTAGCCACTCATATATCGTCAAGCCCTTTCTCTTTAAAAAATTTGTGCCAACTCTTCCATAATATTCACTGTCATGCTCCATGTATATCATTAGTGCCCTACATAAGTCAATGCCAGACATGTTTGCTCAAGCACCAAATATATTGAACAAATTATGATTAATTTCATTGTTTGTACAATATTGCAATTCTAATGTTATAGTGTGATACCTGTAACATGGCAACTTGCTTAACATATTCTGACAAATTTTACCTTTTTCTGGTATTTTTTTCAAACTCCTAGTGTACTCAACATCCTGGGATATTTCTAATTTCAGTTCTTTGGTGTGGACCATAGCCCATTTATTATATTCGTCATATGCCATTTTGTTTGCAGCATAACCACCAATACTCTATGGAAACATGTGATTAAGGTGAAAGTAGGTCAGTTTGTCTTAGTCTTTTGAGCAATCACGATTTACATCATACGTTACTCATACCCATTTGTGATAACATTTGACATAACCTTGTATGGTTGTGATTACTTATAACAAGCATTATTGTAGTTACGTACTACATCATCAATTAACTTAATATAATAGTATCAATAGTACAGATAATTCTACATGTTGAGTACACATTCTACAGTTCTACATTATTATTCACTCATTCAGTACAATTTTATTCTAATAACCATTTTTTCACCTTATTTACATACACATCATCAATTTACATACTGTCAATAGTAGTTGTGTATACAGATAATTCTAGATTATTCACTCGTTCAGTACAGTTTATTCTAATAACCACTTTTTCACCTTATTTATAAATAATTTTTCCCTTTTAACTCATTTTATTGCTAGAGGCAATGTAGAATATTGTGATAAACTTTCATGCATAAAACTTTTGTGAAATCTGTGTCCTTGATGGGGGAGAATATTTCGTAGAGATTTCTGTCATGTAGGGTATTGATGTGTTTTTTCTCCTAAGTTTTTGTTACCGATACTGTGAAATTGTTTCCTTATAGGACTTGTAACAGGTCATAATTTAAACCATAGGCAAATTTTAGCAGATTCAACTTTACTACTTTTGGAAATTCTAGGATTTCATATTTAATAAATAGCAGCTTTGTATGTGAGTTGATTGATGAGCGATCTATGTTATGTATGTATTGTTTTTGCACTTTCAAAAGCTTATTATTTTCCAATTCACTCAACATACTACCCCATATTACAGAGGCATAGTTGAGATGACTATAAACATGAGCATAATAAATCTTTTTTTTTTGTATGTGCATCTAATAGGTTCCTAGTAAGTTGCAGCTTTCTTTTATTCAAGTTGACCTTGTTGTATACACTATTAAACTGTTTATTCCACCTTAGTTCTCGGTCAATTACTACACCAAGAAATTTTGTCTCTAAGACGTATGGTATTTTAAACTCTCCCAGATAAATATCATGGAAGTTATGATCTTTACTAAAGGCCATTGCTATGGTTTTATTCAAATTCAATGATAATTTGTTTGCCCTAAACCAATCTGACAAAATGATCAAGTCATGTGTAAGACAGTGAATCAGATAGTTCTTATTTTGGTGGGAAAAATAGATGGTGGTATCATCTGCAAAGAGAATACACTTACAATGCTCCAACACAAGAAATATATCATTACAAAATATAATAAACAGCAAAGGACCAAGGTTTGATCCCTGTGGAGTACCGTAATTAACATCAATTTCTTCAGAGTAAACTAATTCATTACTTGCAAGAGTGTTACACTTAACCCTTAATTTTCTATCCTTCAGATAGTCCTGGAACCATTTGTTTGCTATACCTCTTATTCCATAGGTTCCCAGTTTTTCTAATAAAATATCATGATCCAATGTGTCAAATGCTTTGGACAAATCAAGGAAAATTGCTATTGAATGATGACCTATCTCTTGTTCTTTTAGAATCTCACAAGTGAGTTCTGCTATAGCATCTTGACATGATCGAGCACTTTGAAATCCATATTGACTCTGATATAGTAATGAATGTGTTTCCATAAAGTTGTAAGTTCTTTTAAACACAATCTCTTCCAAAAGTTTTGACATCATAACTAGCAGTGAAATTGGTCTATAATTATTGAGTAAACTAGGCTCTTTACTCTTAAATAATGGAAACACATCAGCAGTTTTCATTTGCTCTGGAACTTTACCTGTCTCAAGTGACCTGTTAAAGATATGGGCCAACAGAACAAGAATTTTTGGCCCAATAGCCTTTAATAATATATTACTTATATTATCATGGCCTGAGCTACTCTTATTTGGAAGTTCAGTTAGGAGTTTATCAAGTTCTGTTGGATCAGTTGGTGCTAAGTACAGAGACTCATTATTACGCTCAATCCGATTCAAGTATTTTTTAATATTGATTCTGGACATTTTAATTTTATTCGATAATTTTTCACCAATAGAGGAAAAATATTCCCCAAATTTATTTGCTATCATACTAGGTGTGTGGTGGTTAATACCATCCACACTGATACACTCAATAGTGCTAGTTTTATCATGTATCTTACCAATCATACCGTTTATAGTTTCCCACAGCTTTTTTGTATTGTTACGATATTCATGACACTTATTTCTGTAATATAAACTTTTTGCATGTCTAATCACTCTATTGTATGTATTTCTATACAACTTGTATTTTTTTCTATCATCTTCAGTACTCGTACTCGATATACTCTTATTGTATAATTTTATTTTAATTGCTGCAGACTTTCTTATTGAGGCTATCATCCAAGGTTCTATTGCTCTATTCTGAGCTGCAGTCTTCACTTCCTTTATGGGACTTACATTATCAAGACTATTATTAATTTGCTGGAGTAAATAGTTGTATGCTTTACTAGGATCTTCTTCAAATAGTACTCTGTGTTGCCAGTTAATTCCTTTAAGTTTACCTACAACTTTTTAAAAAAAATTTTCCATAAGTCTTCATGTTTTAAGAACAAGAGGTTCTTGTAATTTATTAATCTTCCCCTTTATTAATACCATTGAGGGAAGGTGGTCTGAAATATCACTAAGAACTATACTAGTACTATACTATACTATACTATACTATACTATAAGTTTTGTTGAAGTGCTTCATTTATATAGATATTATTGATTAGTGTAGCACTCTTTTTTGTTATCCTAGTTGGCCGAGTTATTGTTGGCAATATCCATAATGCTATCAATAAAGCATTGTGTATTATTATGAACATGACTTTTTAGTAAGTCCAAATTTTGATCAATACCAAATATAACGTCTTTTTTATTTTCTTCTTTGATTTTTTTAGTAGGTGCTTTAATTCGCTCAGAAAAGTTTTCTGATCACTGTTTGGAGGTCTATATAGTGATCTGAGGATGATTGCCTTCTTTTTATTCATATGTCTGCCGGAAATTTCAATAAACATTGATTCATAGCTAGTTTCATCAGTCAAATCTTTGTGGATTTTATATTTTATTCCTTTTCTTAACAAAATAGCTACTCCTCCACCTTTTCTATCTTGTCTATTTTTTGCTATTAAGTTATAGCCCGGAAAATGGAGGATATGCTCCTTTTCTTTATTCAGAAAGGTTTCGCATAATAATAATGCATCTATCTGACTCATATTCTCTTTGGCAATGTTTAGCAGTTCTGTTACATCATGCCGCTTTGACATCAACCCACATACATTTAATTGCACAACTAGAAAATTGTTTTTATTTTGTTTTAATTTGGATAACTCTGACATGTCCCTATAGTCACATTTATCATTCCAAAGTAGCTCATGGTCTGTATGAAAGTCTAGTGGCCTGTTCAAATTATCGAAAAGTTGTGGTTTGTGACTCTTTTTACTAAAGCACAACTTTATTAGTATAGTATGTCATATTTGCCTGCATAACCATGCACTTATGGTAACAAAACAAAACAGTGCTTAGAAATAACAATGCACAATTATTACAAAATATATACAAGAAGACAATACTCACAATTTGCATTGTAAGAGATGGGTTGGTGCTGACTCCAATTATTATGGTGTAAAACATAAAGACGTCAATGTTGAAGTTAAGGCTTTGTCAATGATGGTCACTAATCAATCTAGGTATACTATCTATGTTGTCATAAGATAGTCACTCATAGCTCGGTTTTGTTGACCTACAATGGTGTAGACATATAGTAGTCACTCCTTTTGCTTGTGTTTACATAAAGCTTACATGTAGTCACTCATTTGGCTTGTGTCTACATAAAGCTTACTTGCATTCATTGGTGTTGACATTTAATAGTTCTAATTGTGTTTGTTTGCAACTAGTGTTGACACATAGTAATAGTTGTTTGTGTTTACATAAAGTTTATGTACACTCATCGGTGTTGAGTTACAACAGGTTGTTGATATAAACTAATCACTCCTTTTACTTGTATTTACATAAAGTTTATATACACGCATTGCAGTGTGTTTACTAAAATTCCGAAAATATATTACAGTCGATCCCGTATATTTGTTAGAATGTTACACATCCATCCTGTGCCTAACCACTTTGATTGATCAAGCACTTCAGCATTATGCAAAGGTACACCATTGCCCCAAACTCTGTTGTAGGTGGCTTCTACTAGTATCTTAGATCCTGATTGTCACAGGAGTTGTAGGAGTAGATCATTTTGTGCAAACTTCACTTCTACATATGGCCTCACTATTTCGAGGCCTTCTTTAATCCATTGCTCCTTGTCAAATCCTTTAATGGACCTAGATAGTACCTTAGCTTCTAATGGTATTTTTGCACTAAGGATTCTATCCGCCGTATCAACATCCTTAAAGCACATGGCTTTTGAGTACTGTATGCTCTGTTCTGATGATGCAAACCTGTTACCATCCACCTCAAAAACACAGGGATGGAAGTTACTATAAGGATGATGCTCCTCAAAGAAACATAGTATGTCCTCATTTTTTTTTTCACAGCTTCTCATTGGACTAATTTCAGGCAGTAGTTGATCCAGGGTATTCTTGGAGTATTCAATGTTTTTTACAAATAGTTTATCTCCGACCATCCTACACTTTCCCTTATATAGAGGGTGCCTAATTATGTATCAGTATATTGGTTGTAGAAATGTTCGTTTTTTTTTCTACCTCCTCTGTATACAACTCATCTGCATATATACCCTTTGGCAGTTTATGTTTCTGTAGCAGTAGGTGATCCCTGTGACTCTTGAGTGCAAACTCAATTAGAACTGGTCTAGTTTTATTAATAACAAACTTGCCTACTCTCTCACTCTTAACCAATGGAAGACTTGCTGCTATCTGATATGCAGTCGATGTATCTTTTGCCTCTGTTGTATGTGCGATTGCATTGTTTATTGCATGTCTTAACTTGTCTGCATTTTCCAAGGCCTGTTCCTTAATTCCTATCAATGTTAGACTTTTTCCTTGTTTCTCACTCTCTAGTTCATCAAGTCTTTTCATAATAACTTCATTCTTTACAATAAGCTGAGTGATTTTGGTGTCCATAATGTCTAGTTGCATTTCAAAAGTGTTTATTTTAGCCACTTTTCCCTGTAAGTCTGAGACTGTTGCTAGTACATTGTTCATACTTTCTGTGTTTGATTGAATTGATGTTTTTATTGAGTTTATATCATCTCTTATTTGGGTGCATAAATTCAGTATCTCCGATATTAAACTAGTAGGCCCTTCTGTGTTGACTTCCTTTGTTATTTCATTCACTGCATCTTTGCAGTCATGTGATTCACCAATATTAGAAGGCTCACTTGGTTGCTTTGGGGACATGTTTATGTCCGTCTCATCTGTAGACATGTCTTGATCATCTATCTGATTTTTCCCCCCTTGTTTACCAATTTTAAGTGGTCATTCACTTTCAAGGGGACTAAGGGATGATGAGGCTGTTCTTTTTGCATTTGCACTAGGGGTGGTCTTGCCTTCTGTATCATTAGTATTAGTTTTTTGAGTTGCACTTGGTGTTGACTTTGTATTATCTATATTATGCTGACAAGCTTTTGTCTTGGGCTTACCTTTTGCTTGCTCCTGTACAGGTACATTTACAAATGTAGCTATATCTGGTTGGTTTTTAGGTCATACCATATCCTTTTCTTTGTCCTTGCCACTAGTTTTACTCTCTGTGGAAGAGCTATTACGAGCCTTTAAGTTTTTTTCTGATCCTAGTACCATGTTTATCAGGGTTGCCAGGTATACTATGTGAATGATAATATAGTTATGATGCCATTTTATTCTGAAATAGTTTCATTGCTTAAGTTCCTGCTTCTAATCCTTCATTAAATTCTTATTTCCTCCTCGTAGTAGCTAAATTTTAATCCTTAGAATGTTAACTTGTAATCCCATAATATTGGAGATATAGCACCATAGTTTAGGCTATTAAATAGCCATTTACTGTGTGTTGTGTGTCAACACATCATCCAGAATCTCATTGTTCCAACATAATCTCTGTTTCTTTCCAGGGATCAACTTTACTCATTTTAATTACGTTCCTAACCCTCTTTTTTCTACATTGTTTAGGAAGGTCTCACCCTGATATAATCACTTGGAACCAGTTAATTAATAAATCTTAAGATTTCTAGAAATATTAAAACGAAAATAGCAGTGCTCGCCCATCCAGATTAGGTCTTAACCAACAAAACGAAAAGGATGATGCTTTCAGTGGCTAGGTTTCATACTCCATTGAGTCAAAGTCTGCTACCCTAAATGCCACCCAAAGCAAGCTTATTGACAGAACACACACTGGAGACAAAAATTATTTTATTAGTCACCAGTGCAAGAAGTCAGTTGTCTTCAAGTTTTCATATGGTGTGGCTGCTTTTTTTATTTCTTTGTGAGAATGCCACCAAAGTACAGACCAAAATATCCTTGGCCTAGCCAATGGAGACATAGCACATCAGCAGCATGCCTAGGACATTTAATAATGAAAAAGCACTGTATACACTATTTGGCAGTGCCTGATCACAGAGATACAGAAGGACAGAGGAGGCATGACCTGCTTATATGTCATGCATGTGGACAGCCAGTTACTTGGGCAGAGCAAGATTGGCATGATTGTACTAAGGAGTGAAGAGAGAGAGATGGATGGATGAGAGAGGAACCCAACCCGGCACACCCCTGGACTGGCTAGGGAGGTGGTTCACCCCTAGCATTATCACTCATGGTCCTTTTCAGGGCCACCATATCCTCCCAAAGGAAATAAACACGAAAAGCATAATGTTCTCCCATAGCAAGATAATGAGTAAAGAAATGCTACCAGGAATGCCACTGTGGTAGCAACCTGCCGAGGGTCCCCATTTGTTCTGGCTCCCAGATGGAGTGCGGGCTGGTTCTGACCAATCAGGGGGGCCGCAGGGTAAGCAATTCAAAATTTGCTCATAATATGCAAATGAACCCTACAATTGGCCTATAGGCAGCCGGAATGATGCAGCATAATTAATATTCAACAAAAAGCATAAATATCAGCCAATCAGAGAAGCAGGAGTGAGTTTGCCCATAAAAGAAATTGGTAGCTGAGTTTCCCACCATCCCTAAAGTATATAAGCCTCCCAAGCAGCCCGACAAAAACTCATAATGTCTCAATGCCTCACACTAAGCAGACACAGCATAAGTACAGCCCAACTGGCACCATCCTCCTACCTACCGATTTCCAGCCATGAATCCGACCACCCAACCATCCACTGCTGCTGATCCATCTACTACCATGACCATTCAACCATCCACCGCTGCTGATTCATCTCCTGCCATGACCATTCAACTGTTCACTGTTTCTGATCCATCTCCTGCCATGACCATTCAACTGTCCACCACTGCTGATCCATCCTCCACTCCTCAACTACAAACAACTGGTGCATTCATTTCTACCCCTGCTCAGCCCTTGTTCCCCATTACCCAAAGAAGACCCTTACACACAGGCACAGCCTTAACCACCGTAACACCCACCCAAGAGGCACCGAGGGTGGCTATGGCTCCTGCTGTGATAGTATCCCTTTGCATGCCAACTGCCACCACCCATATGGTGAGGGGGCGAAGAAGAACAAGCAGACCACAAGAAACTACTTGCACAGTTGCAGCAGCTGGGAGGTGCAGAAGCTCAAGACATTCTCCCTCTGGAGACAGAAGAAACATCCACCACCTCTGTCGCCATGACACCAACAGGTGCTGCAGCTGAGCCAAGCCATACTACCACCACCTCCATGACTGTGACAGTGACCCTGACCAAGGCTGAACCAAGGCTGAGTCCAGCAAGTCCCTGCCGCCCTGGATGCCACCGTGACAGACCCTGCCGAGCAAAAGACAGGTGAGCCCACTAAAACAAAAGGAGACAGCCTCTGTGGGAGTGAGAGCACCATGTTCTTCTCCAAACATGAGCCAGATGAGCCAGAGGAAGACATTTTTGCCGATGAGCTAGAAACTATACTAGGGGACTCAACCGAGGAAGAAGATCCCGAATGGCCAGGCTACACCAAGAGTGGCAAAAAGATCCTTGGCCTGACTGAGGAGGGGGGAATCATCTGTGAGCTGGTAGCATCCCTGCTCGCAGCACCTGAGGAGCAAGGAGAAAGGCAAAAGAAGAAAAAGAGGAAAAGACAAAAGGAAGGGGAGAACAGGGGAACAAAGAAGCAGAAGAAAGGAACTGCTCAGCCCACAGGGGAAGAAGTTCATCAAGCACCTGCTGCACAGTCCACCTCTCACACTGAGACCCCAGCACAGGGCCAGCCGCAAAGCCAAAAATATCCATACAACCATCAGAGATACATGGAGACTGAAGAGGACCAGCACACCATGAGAAAAGATCCAGACTGACCAGGCTACACTACCCAGGGAAGGTGAATCCTGGGAAGGCATGAAGATGGGACCTTGGCCTACTTTGGCATGTACCAAGGGATGTATGTCCCAGAAGATGAAGAAGGGGTGTTTGCTGAAGACATAGAGCTGGCAACGGGCCATCGCTCATATGAAGAACTTGAGAAACCCCCCAAAACTGGGGATAAAAGAAAGAGAGAGGATGATGAAGAGGATGGGGATGATGAAGAAGATGAGAGAAAAGGGGAGCCATCCCCGAAGAAACCCAAGGAGTTTTCCCAGAAGAAACTGGAGACCAAACTCACTCCACAAAAGCAGCCAACCGGAAAGCACAGACCCAAGACCAAGGTCACCCCAAAAGCCAAGCAGTCAGCCCAGCAAGCAGCAGCAGCAGCAGCTGGAGAAAAGAAGGCATCTGAGGCCCCAACTGAAGACCAGAGACCAATTGGATCAGCAAGGAGAAAGACACCAGCCATCTCACAAACCACCCACAAGAGTGGCACCAATCCCCATGCCAACCAGAAGAAGGCACACCAATACTGGCCCAGCACGGTGGCACTTCATGAGATCAGGAGGTACCAGAAGTCAACCTAGCTCCTCATCCATAAACTCCCTTTCCAGTGACTGGTGCGAGAGATCACACAAGATTTTAAAACTGACCTCTGGTTCCAATCTGCAGCCATAATGGCTTTACAGGTAAAGCTAACTGAGCTATGAAATTAGGAAAATTGTATGGAGCAGTATAAAAATAATTCAAGATTTTTAAATTGTATTTTATGTTTTATAGGAAGCCTCTGAGGCTTGTTTGAGGACACCAACCTCTGCATGATCCATGCCAAGAGAGTCACCATCATGCCCAAGGACATCCAGCTTGCCTGCAGTATCTGAGGAGAGTGACGTTAAGGCAGAGAACTGGTTTGCCTCTGACCAACAGCACACAAAACTCGGTCCTTTTCAGGGCCACCCTACTCCCTCCCAAAAAGAAATATGCTGGAAAGGCAGTCATCTGAAGAGCTAATATGTAATGAATAAATACTCATACAATCAATTAACAGGGGAAAAACAAAAGATGCCGCCTAAATGCCACCATTTGAGCCCATCACTTGATGTCAAAATTCAAAATGCCACCATCTATGTCACCTGGCAACAATATTAATATTCATCAGCATGCAAATCATTACTTAATTTGCAGGGATCTGATTGGATGAGAAGACACGTGAAAGCTCCTCGTCCGCTTTTCCCATGAAATGACCTGATTGGCTGACCTAGTTGGAGCTGGAAGCCAGTTCTAACCTATAAAAGCACATCGCCAGGGTGGCGGGGCTCAGACCCACTTTACCTTCTCTAGAGATTACATGCACTATTACCCACCGACCATTATCCTTCCTAACCATACCGTCATTCATCCCTCATCACGATCAGACAATGCTCATATCTACCATGGCAGAAGCTCCTCACCCACCATGACACTATACCAGGATACCTAAATGACCGCTAAAACATGTTGGCCATGAAATTTCATCCTCAGAATCAGAAGACGACATGCCATATGTCCCCAAGCTAGCTGAGGAAGAAGTTGCCAAGCAGTATGAGATCTTTCATTGGAAACTGCAGAACAAATTTGGCTTATATAGATCAACCAAAGCATGCATGTGGCACATGATGAATGAGCAGATTCCTGTTGTGCCTTTGGAGAAGGTAGCAGAAGAAATGGCCACAGCCTCAGCTGATCCCTGTGATGTAACGGTCATCAAGGTGGTGCTTCCCAATGGGGAAATGAGAAAATGAATCATGCCTGTTTTCATCAAAACAGAACCCGATAAAGAACATGGCAAATGGATCCCTCTGGCAGATGCAGACAAGCTGCCCTACTACAATGAGCAGCTGGCTAACACTCTGAAACGTGGCCCTGATGATAGTCCCTACCATTTGACAGAGGAAGAGTATACTTTGGAAGAGGACTACATCAATGAGGTGGAGCCGCTTCTGGTGGAGAACAATAGTACAGATGCCAAAGAATTTGAAGAAAATCAGGGGGACCCACTTAAACTTGAGAACACCTTGAGAGTCATTGCAGAAGGACTACATGCCACGGCAGATGGGTATGACCACCTGAGGGAACAAATAGCACACCCTCCGGACACAAGGCGAGCACTGTGCGGTGGACTTTCTGGTGTTGGGTATGAGATCAGAGGGGATGACCTACCCACAGATGGCAGATGTAAGTGGACTGAAGCATGACCAGCTGCAAGAAGCAGTAACTGGAGTCAAGAGAGCTGGCAGAAGTCAAGCGAGGGTCAAGAAGCCCCAAAAACAGAGAGCAGCACCCCATGCCAGCTACACCCACATCAAGGCATGAGATGTCGAAGCTGAAGAGGGAGAACTGCTGAAGGATGAAGAAGACCCATCGCCAAAGCAGTGAGCTGAACCAAACAGTCTCTCATAACACTCAGTCCTTTTTAGGGCCACCCGACCTTCCAGAGGTAAGTAGTTAGAAAAGTTATGCTCAATTAAAAATGAGTTCTTATCCTATATATAGGATGTATTGTCTCATGTAAATAAATGTTCGAAATTTTGCTGGGCTGCCACCTTTGATGCCGCCATATGAAAAGGAAGGCTAGCAAAATGCTGCCCTGAATGCCACCATCAGCGGGATAGGCCAAATGCCACCCTGAATGCCGCCATCAGTGGGATAGGCCAAATGCCACCCCAAATGCCACCATTTTTTGGGATGAATGGAATATATACAGCAATGGGAGATAACAGGGAGATGCCGGGGAAGTGATAAGGTATGCCTTTGAAAGATTTTGGGGCTCCCTTCTCACGGAGGAGCCTCTCCATAATAACACTGCAGGTGGATGTGAGCCATAGCAGCAGGAAAGATACAGTGATGAAGT
>JBCAUI010054444.1:0-20547 GCA_038406195.1 Haplosyllis anthogorgicola | reverse complement strand
TTTAAAACTTTAAATACCTGTGAAGTTGACCAAGACTTCAGATTAATGCCTGACAATGCTTCCTGTAGCACACCATCCGATTCTCTCATTGGAATGCTTCAGGACCTGCTGTTTTATGCTATTGGGGATTGTTTACATTATGATGTCATGTCATGTGACCATGACATCATCAATGTTATGACATCATTTATGACATTACTTACGGTATTGCCTATGTTTTCCCCTACTTTTACTGGTGTGTTGACGGAGTTTCCCGCAATATTCCGCGAAACCAGGTTTCGACTAGTTATATCGTTTTCGCTTCGTGACATATAACTGCATGTATTTGTTAAGAGATCAACAGTCATATAACAGCAGGATACTTACTGGGTAGAGATGATGTATGTTGTGGAACTTCCCACACTGTAGTTGATGAGGCAGCAGCTGACCGATGTTGTGTATGACCAGTGAACCGATGCGCACAATAAATTTCTTCTCATCCTGATGCACAATGCTGAAAAACAAACACATCCGATTACTACCTCACATAGGATTTTTCAAATATTTTTGTTCAGTTTCATTTACGTGAATGACTGTATGTCCTACTGTTGTTTTCAGCTTGACCTGAAATAACACTCCACCGAAGAGCGAACTGATCACTTACGTTTTCAAATTGGCATTTATGGTTGGAGTAATTACAGTAAAAAAACTGTGATTATCCCTAAAAGTAAGAAGCACAACAGTACAAATATTATCCTACCTCGCAACTTGTTTGTTTTCGTCCCTGTTCACATAGACACGTCTGAATACGGAGATATCCTCGAGTTGGCCTTCTATCGGACCCGTCTGCTTCTGCACATGTTGCTGACACAATAACGTCTGAAAGTGTAAATTAAATGTAAATGCAATTAACTATGTGTAAATCTAAGCAGGGTGGCACATGCTGTGATGGGCGAATGTCTGTATCGGCATCAACTTATTTTACATAGGTTGAATCAAAACAGGTTCAGTCTGCCAAACCTTTTATTTTTGCACCATTTGTGACCGCTTAGGCAGTAAATATATTTATAAAAACAACAAAAGCTCAAAAGACTTATAATTTTATTTTAAACTAAGTAATGATAAAAGGTGTATGTCTGTTTGGAATTTAGTTGTTTCACTTGAACACAATTTTTTGCTCATTCATTAGGATACACATTTTAGTTGCGAAAGATACTTATTATAGTATTGACAACTAAATTAAAACAAACATACGAAACATCGAGGTATCTTACCATTATTAGACCATTTGTACTATCATCCTTAAATGTATTAGTACAAAATATTGATATATTTTATTTCATGTTATAATTACGTTTCTTTCTGAAGGACTTTTTTTAACAATGTCCGTCATTATTGTCGTTAATTGAATTTATCCAAGGAAAGACGACAACATTGTTCATGAAAGTCAAAGTCAATTGTAGATAAGAGAACCAATGTCACCCACCTTATCCTGAAAGAAGATAGCACCATCTTGCTGCGCACATTTGACATGGTAAAGATTTGTACAGCGCAGTTTAAAACATCCCATCGTAGCACCTTTCTTATGGCACACCACACATTCGACCGCCAGACCTCGTTTAATAGCTTGGTCCACGTTCATTAAAGCACCATTTAACGTTTCATACACTTCGTACGACCACAGCGCACAGTTCAGATGCACCCAACGGTCCACGTCCATATTCAACAACCTACAAATACAGCACATCCATCGTAACACATTTACCGGATAATATTTTAATCATTTCAGTTTTTAACGTGTAGTTTCAGATTGCTATTAGTGCATTTTCTTTAATCTCCGTATGTAAGAGCTAATTTGTACAGAGTGAATACTTACCTTCCCGGTCCATTAGTGACATCATCACCAATGCTATGGCACAGAATGCACTTCCTGGTATCAGATGGCATCTTACTGGGACGCACAGGGATATTGAGGTTGTCCATTAACTGTTGACAAAAAATAACACGTTTATTAAACACATACTCAAAAATGTACCATAGCATAATATTTTTGCAGGGACATTTGCTCTAAACCTAATTTGTTTTTTGTTTGATGAACCTATGTGAATTAGAACCGTCCGTCCAGGGTTTTCCTTATTGTTCTGTCGGAACCACTGTTTGGAGGAAAATGATTCTGTACCTTATTGAGTTCAGCCTCAGTAGGTGGCACCACGTGTATTTCTGGTTTAACACAGGTTGGATCCCATCGTCGATAGCGCGTTCCGCACCACTTCTTGGCAGGTTGCTATGCAAAAATAAAATGAATTCAATTTTTATTACATTATTCCCATGGATTTGTTTACGTCGTGCAAGACGTATTATTTACTGACATTGTGTTTCTTTGGGAATGTTAAATAGAAAACGGAAATCATTTTTAAACTTCGCAAAAATAAAACAAAATTGATCTTTTCATTAGGCTAAAATGTAAAAGCTAACAATTAAAACTAGAAGCAAATGAGAAACTTAAACTAGTTATACAATACATATTGTCATTTAACACCTCAATTCCCTTGAGAATGTAGTAGACACGTTTCTCGTGCCATGGCAGATCTTCAGTTTTCTAATGGGAACATGAGTAAAATTTTTAAACTGGACTTTAACTTGATTTCTACATTTTACTATACTTTCGTGATTCTCCTTTTGCGACAAAAGTTCAAACTAAACATTATGTAGGCCTAAACTGAGTGACAACATAAAGAACTTCAATCACAATACAAATGCGAAGTTTTACCTTTGTGAGCTGCGAGTCAATACTGGTACTGCTACTTCGACGACGTAACTTGTTGAGAGCTAACCCATCACCTGGACGTATGTCCTCTGTTCCTGCTGTAGCAATGCCTCCGATAGGAGCACCATGAGGGTGGCCTGTGCTGGCGGGTGTAGGTGGTGCAGATGGAGCATGGTTAGCTCCACCTGGGGGCCCAACCTTTCCCGCTACAGGAGATACAAATCCTGCGTTTGGCACGACCTGTGATAAGGAGCTGTGTGTGCTCTGCTGTGATAATACTGTGCTCTGCGACTTGTCGGAACCAGGCGATAAAACCTGTAAAATACACTTTTACGATCACAATTTGTGTACATACTGAATTTTTCAAATCTTTTTTCTTTGAATAAATTATCCATCTGTAATATATTATTTTTCAAGCAAAATTATTCAAATAATTCAGTGCCTTTGTCAGCAAAATTCGACTAACCTCCGTAGACTTGTGTTCAATAATACTGGTGGCGAGGCTGGGTCCTGCATCTCGCACCTCTTCTGAAGCTGTCTGGTGCAGGATAGCGAACTGCATATAACAGTTCATACTACAGAATGTAACCTCCTCATCTTCATGGGCCTACAAAATGTTATGTTATGTTAAACATCACCTTAACATCAAAAGAAAGAGTTTTACAATTGTCTACTTTAAACGTTCAATCTGACATAATATTTTGTTTCACACAATGTGAAGTGACCATATGTGAATACAGTTTGTTCTCGTTCGGCAGATGACTAATGTTTCTATACAAAGTGAGGTCATTCTTTTAGCTTGCGACTTTGCAGGCAATATCCCAACATACATCACCATTACAATAACAACACGCACCTGTTCTTCTTCCTTTAAGAAAGTCATTTCTGACACTTTCTTCTTGATGCCCGAGCTGAGCACCACAACATCGCAGTGTCGGCAGTAGCGTGGTTTTGTGCGGATCAGTGACTGAATGTTCACCACGTCTTCTTTATCTGTAACAATACAATTACATTTATTTCAGTAAATTTGTACAACTGCACGATTTTACGCATGGTTTATACTGCAAAGGATGCAGACATGTCACCAAAACAGCAAAACTGGTAATAATTTCAAGTTTTAAATCTAGAATGTACTGTAATATTCCATTCACCAATGTTAACGAACACGTGTGTGTGTTGGAGATAGAAGTATAATATCTGTTCCCTTGTATCTGCAGCATTTAAATGATCAAGTTATCTACCTGACGAGTAAAGCTTCTTCTTAACGGCTGGTACCCTGTGTATGTGTTCCGGCGACGGACTGCGACTGATCTCATACGACGGAGGAACCGCAATCTTCAGCAGATCCGCTATAGCATTGATCACACCACCAATGTCCTCTGCTGCGTTCTGTGACAGCGTTAACGTCACCGACACCTGAAAAACCACCAATATAATCAATTAATTTCCATGATGTCATTAAATTCACTATTGTAATTTGCACAAATATGTGTTTTGATGTATGATTTATGCTGAATGGATTATTTAGATTACCATAAGATGTAATACGTTCGTTACGTTATTTCAGCACCAAAAGATTAGTTATTTTTTCATGGGAAAAAGAATAATTTGGCAATTAAAGGTTCAATAGACATACCTGGTTCTGCTGGTCTCTGAAGGCCTGACGCTGCATACCAGTGAGTGTTTTACCGGCTTTAATATCTGCCATCAGGTTCTCTTTATCCTGTGCTTTTTCAAAGTCATAAACGTCCAAACCTTTCATCAACTCCTCCTTCTCCATCTTCACCTTTGCTGATGGTGACACTACAAGAGCATATAAACTATATTGTACTGCTGGTAGATACATTGTAATGAGCCAGAAATTGCACTGAGTCACACATGTATAATTTTTGAATGATATAATGATTTAATACGACATATATTTCCTTAAATGAAGGCAACATTAAATTTCTCTCAAGTAATTCCACCTGAATTGAAACCATTAAAAAAAGGATTATTTAATGTGCAGTTTTCTCTATCACAGATTCTTGGTTTTCGTTTTACCTTTGACAGCTACAGGGCAACAAACGGGTATCTCGGGCGACTTGCACTCTCGTTCTCTTTCCTCTCGACTCATGCCCTCGTCCATAGAAATGAGTCTCAGGCCCGGTAGACCCTCGCGCTTAACCTTTATGTGCTCGCCAATGTCCACCTCTGGGGATGAAGCAGACACCACCGTAGCCGGAGACTGATCGCTTGCTCTGTAATAACAAAAGTAGAAGCTTATTACGTTGGCATCAGACATTTCTGACATTTCAAGAGATTACACGATTTGCCTGGATGTAAATGGAGAATGACTTCAGGATAAAATTAAAACACAATTTAACAGTAGAAGCACCAAGTCCCATGACACCATAACATCAAGATAAAATAAGCTGAAAAAAGAAGCAAGTTTTACATTAGTGCTGCAAACAGAACAGCAGTAACTGTCAGTCTTGCACATTTGTTTCCTTGCCTTGAGTTGACAAATCTTTCGAACATCATTTGATACTGCAGAGCAGGTTTATTGATGGGTGTCTTCCTCGAAGCATGTTTATGCACTCTTTTAATAGAACTTGTATCAAGTGCCGTCAATGCCTTGTATGCTTGTCTCTCCGTTAATGGTACAGACGGTTTTAGTTTCACTCTTTCTCTGTGCATGTACGTCTTTCTCATTTTAAGCTTTTGAACTCTTATTGCACACACTAAATCACTGCTCCTCAGGACTCCACATCTAACTCGGTACTTGTGTTTTGCAGATTTTGTTCTGAACTTTTGTAGATGATAGAACACTACAGACGACTTGTTGTCAATTTGGGAAACATCCCGTCGCACAGTTAAATGTTCATGCTGTTTGCTAATGTAGTTGTGATCGTGTGCAGGGTATCTAAATTCGGGGCGAAAGTAGGAATTGAAACAGCCCAATGTGCAAGGCAATACAGTAGAACCTGTCTTGAGCGACACTGAACTTTTCCCTTCCAAAAGTGTCGTAAAAGGCAGGATGTCGCCCAAGACAGGGTCATTTAAACTAGTTTTAACAGCTAACATACTAAGGAAAATGTGTCGTAAAAGGCAGGATGTCGCCCAAGACAGGTGTCGTTCAAGGCAGGTTCTACTGTATGCTTGCATGTAAACCCCACTCCCATCTTTACACATCCGTGTATTTTTTGCCAATATATTCATCTGATAATTTTGCAGGTGACCTTCATTTGTGTAGTGGGAGCATATAATTGTTGTCTGACTAACAATGCTACAAATATTTTGCTTGCACTAGTGGCAAGTATCATTAAATTAATACAGTTACCAAGGGAAATATTCGTATGACCCCTCTCACCTAATGTATGCAACGGACCAACATGCAACTTACTGCTCTGTCTTTTTGAACTTAAATTCACCTAACTAGACTTTGGAGAAAGAAATCAAAAACATCACTTTATGAACCCATGAGCATAGCATGGTCTCCAGGACTTTAGAATTCTTTCAACTTTATGTTTAGCAAATCCATGAACACTTCAAACTTATGGGCGATACATTAACAACGTTTGACTACCAGAGTAAAGATCGTACCTGGACATGGTAAGTCTTGGTTCTATTAGCGGTGGCGACGGTAACTGGAAGATTGGTTCTCTGTAAAGTGTTCTTCCCAACAGAGGATGTTGCTGCGGGTGTTGATGTGGCGGGTGTTGATGTGGCGGGTGCTGTTGTAAATGTTGCTGTTGCTGTTGCAAGTGCTGTTGTTGCTGCTGTTGCTGTACTGCATGCATTGTGTGGTGATGTTCCATACCATCAACAGGCGGCGTCTTGACGTGCGGAACTGCGTGATCACCTGCCGTCAGCCTGTATCGCTGCTGTTCATTATTCAGGTCTTGTCCAGCTATATAGGAAAAAATAGAGAAAAAATATATTCCTGTAACAGGTAAAAAATCTAACAAGAATATTGTGCTTAACTATTAATTGTGAAGGAGGAAATTACAATAGTGAAAAATATCTTCCTTTTTAAGCATTTGCTCTCGACTCAGTACTCCCCATGTTATCCAACCTAAATTACGGGAGTGACAATTTAGAACTGTACAGATTTTCAAACCGAAAACGTTTCAGTAAATTGATCAAATACACTACAATATACTGAAGCAATGGCACACTGACTTTCGTAAAGTATATGAAGATATTAAAAACTCTCGTAAGTCAAAAGAGAGTAAATCCTACTAACATACTACTCGTACGCATGTAGTTTTACATCGTAATGGAAAAAATAATTCTCAAAAACTGATCACAAAAAAGCATGTCAAAGTGATGAAAAATTTGAACATTTAGAAGCACACGTACTTAACAGTGGAAGTTGACTGTGCCATTAACTAACCAGCGAAATAATATCTCACTACAAGAATCATAACCTACTTGCTTCCAGAAGCATTTTACCAATTTGTAACTGGGGTAAAGATCACCTGAAACTCAAATCTGTGATCAAGTTCAAAACAAACAAACGGTAAAAGTATCCGTACACTTAACATGCATCGCGAAACATTTTTCCCCCATAAACAGTCAGGGTTCGCCATGAACTGACATGGAGGACATTATAATAACCACCTTTGTTCAAATGAGAATACAATGCCAAGCTGGTGAAATTTTGCACAGAAAATTTGCATCAACTTAACTACATGTACATAAATACTGGGGCAATATTTTAAATGTTTAAATTTAGCATGAGCACTGTCTTCTTTTGAAAAGGTATTTCTGCACCTTCGACACTCCGTATTTTGGATGGAAAGACATGTGCTTAAGTTCGGGACATCTGACTTGTAGCATGTTAAGTATGGATCTTTCTAGCAACGTTTTTGATACAAGCAAGTAGGAAATGATCTTCTTTTTAGAACGTATAATGTAATAGTACAGTTGATGTAAAAAGAAGAAAAATGGCACAATATCTGCACACAACTTACATGTCGATTTACCTGTGAACGGCGCCTGACCGTCCGTGAGGAAGCGGCGACGCTGTGCAATCTCAACCGGAGACTTCTGCAGACCTTGCGGGTACAAATGCACTGGCGAGTTGCGAGAAGCAAAGGGAAAACTATCGTAGAAATCAATATCAGAATCCATGAGCCCATGGCCGTACATTCCATGTAACTGATTCTCACCTGTAAAATATTTCAATAATTTTACGTTAGTAAAAAAATGCAATTATTTTTCATAACATATTTCTATTCCTTATGGCACTCAGGTATCTTGCCATACCCATGAAATAAACGTCTGTATACATTATGAAAACATTTAGAAACTTACATGTTGGCAGACCCCCTCCTGGTGCAGCGCACAGATGAGCCATCTGGAAGCTGTCTGGCTCTTGCAATGGTACGGGTGGTAATGCACGTATATGTGCCATTACTTGATCCAGATTAAACTCAACTTCATCTGGTTTACCTCCAACGCCCTGGTAATGGAAACATACATGTACACATTGCTTTACTTGTAAATTCAATTTCATATGTAAAGCAATGTTCGTGGTTTTGAGTCAGCTTCTTTGCGAGCCTCAGTTCACAAGCACTGGGGTGCAACGTCTATTGTTATGGGACCTTCCTACATCAAACATACAACAACGCAAGAAATGACTAAATCTGAGTAAAGGATGCAAGTATCATTCTTACCATTGCTGTGGGTAGGCCCACTGAGCCCTTCCGACGTTTCTTGATCATACCAGTCTCGCCTTCCTTCAGTTTCTTAGGTTTGCGCCGTTGTACTGGTTTCTTCTTATGGAATTCTTCCAATTGCTTCTTACGTCGCTCAAACTCTTGACGCCGTAATTCTGGAAACAACCATAAATAAGCAATTTTCAATATAAAAAGTTTTTCTATTGATACTTCTGTCTTTTGTATGGAATTTTACACAATAGTTGCTTTTGATGATACTCTTGAAAATGAATTTTTTTCTTCCATTGTCAAATATTGTTTTTATTAAGTAGTCAAACTTACCCATGATCCTTTCTTTCTCTTCCGGTGTTTTCTGTGCCCACTCTTCCTGTGATATTTCAGTTTCCATGGTTAGCGGCATGCTTTCTATCAAGGCGAGTTGTTTTTGTTGTTCAGGTGTTAACTGAATTGGACCGTCGTCGTCCTGCACAAAAGTATACATTAAATATGCCGGTAAAAATCATAAAAAATTTGTACATGCCATGTAACTGTCGTAAAAGACACGTGCAGTTCAAGACATGCTCTTCTGTAGATTGTTTTTGTTTATGTAACAGTTATGCCAGAAAATGATCTCTTTCACCGCTAGTAACACGATGGTGAAAACGTTTGCACACAGATTCTTTATGGTTAATTAAATAACAAACCTCACTGCTGCGTCGTTCTAATCCTAGACCACCTAAAACCTGCTCTCGTCCCGGCATGGCGAGCAGCTGCTTCAGCAGCACATTCTGTTTTTTCTTTGCCAGTTCTAAATCTGCCAGATCCTCTCTTTGCAAGCCACCTGAACAATCAACATATTTGATTAGGAAACAGTAGAAATTCAGTTTAAACTCAACTCAACTCCCGGGTGAATCTCATAAATCCTGACATCTACGACTTCATCTTTTGTCAAATACCTTTGTCGTTAATGACAGGTGGTCGAAAATTTGCCTGTGTCCCATACAATATTGGAAAGTCGTGGTGGTTTTATGGTTTTGCAGTACATAACTGAATTTGGGATCAGTCCTTTTATTTCATTGTCAGTAAGTCAATCGGATTTAAATGGGAAACTGAAGTTGTCTGGAAACGGTAAAACTTGTAATAAATACAGCTTGTGCAAATGTACCAAAATAAAACAGTTAACAATTACACATTTTCTGTCAGTAACAAAACAGATTTGACAGATTTGTCATTTATGAATTTTACATGCTAAAATAATAATAATGATATGAAATTCTACTGTGTTCTACACATTTAAGTAAACGTGATGAGATCGAAATAAATTGTCCTACGAGTACAACTACAGTGGGGTAAGATAATAGTAAATATCTAGCAGGAAATTCGAGGGTTCCTGTGCAATGCTTTCTACAACGAAAATAAAAAGATAAATGAAAATCATATATGTCAATCCTAATTCGTCTATTTTGTCTGATAAAAGAAAAAAAATAGTCATTTAATGAAATCATCCATGCTACCAATAAAAGTCGTATTAATGCAAAATAATAATAAGGTCAACGTTTTAAAATTAGGTCACATGAAGCATAGCTGTTGATACTATAATTGTAACTAACATATGACAACATTGAGATTATGCAGTTTTATTTACAGCTCAGCATGCTTCAAGTACCTTCAAAGCGGTCCTGCGCAAGACTAAGTGAATCGGGTCGTCTGAGCGAGTGACCTTGTGGTGACCTTGACCCAGATTGTGGTGAAGGCATTGTGTGACCTTGGCCTTGACCTCTAACGGCACCAGGTGACATCTCACCATGCATGGTGTTGGTGGATCTAGGTGAACCTGCGGTGCTAGCTCTATCAGAAACTGTATTAGTCGTATTAACATTTGATGGGGTGTTAGTATGTGATAATGGCGGAGGAGGAGGCATAACTGGTGGCGGGCCAAACCGGTTTCCGTGTGGAAATCTATTTTCAACCATGTGTGGGAAACCTGGTTCACCACCTCCATGTGCGAATCTATTATCATAGGGATATCTGGCTCCAGGGTGTGGAAAGCGATTTTCACCCATGAGTGGGAATCGATGGTCTGGTCCATGTGGGTACTGCATTCCATGGTTCAGTCTCTCGCCAGGGATGTACCTGTAGTCTCCCATACCACCGTATTGATCAGGCCTGAATCTAGGGTCACCAGACCCAGGCCCATACCTCATGTCACCAGGCGGTGGAAATCTGTGTCTGTAGTCCTGCATGTGTCCAAAACGGTTTCCCATCATCGCACCAGGTCCCGGGTACATGGGTCGTGCTGCTCTCGGGAAAACGAACCTGTTCTCCCCTGGGTGCGGCATCCTGTGCTCCCCGGGATATCCCATTCGAGTCGGACTCATGTGTCCAAGTCGCACCATATCCCCACCGGGTGTGGACGCAGGACTGCTCGCACTCGAGGCACCTGGTGAAGGTGTTTGAAACCCTGGGGGCTGTGAATGCGGAGGTGTTCGGCAGTTTGGTGACCTAACACCAGCTAAACCAGGCGACATACCAGTTGGTGTCCCGCTACTACCTGGAGATCCACCACCACTTCCTGGCCGGGCAGGTCGTGTTTGCTGTTGGCCAGGTGATGTTGCCCTAACAGGGCTCATCTGTTCGCACGGACCCATCATTGGTGGTGGACCTCTCGGTTGTTGTGCAGGGGGTGATGGCCGTGTTGACTGTTGATTAGGCCCACCCGGTGGGAAACCATGTCTAGGCCCAGGTGGAGTGGGAGGTAGGGGTATAGTATTCCGTGGACCAGGACTATTAGCACGAGGTGAAAACTGATTAGCATTATTAACAGCACTAGTTGGGGTTGTTGGGGTGTTAGTCGTCACTGAGGCAGCAGTGGTACTAGTAGTAGTTGTAACAGTAGCTGAGCTAACGGTGGAAGCAGGACGTGTGGTCGCGTCTTTTGTTGACAGCGACCCTGCTTGACACGGTGACGGTGATGACGAAGTTACACTGATAGATGCAACATTTGATGTGGTTGAGGTGGTAACAGCAGCAGGAGCTGTCGTAACAGATTCAATACACGTCTTGCTAGTAGTAGAGCTCGAGGTAGTAGTAGTAGTAGTAGTAGTATGAGTAGAAGTAACACTCTGTTTACCTGGGCTGTCACCAACATGTTGCGCTAAGAAACCATGATCGTCCGGTGGTAATGTCGCAGGCTGCATATTCACCAGTTTCTGTAGGTCCGACATGTTAGGCTGTACTCCTGACCCTGCCTCACCCATCATAGCCAAAGGATGACCCTTAAATTAGAAATCATACGCTTGAAATATGCATAGAAATAGAATTGACATCATTTTCATGCAGGAATTGTGATCTATGTCAATATTCTAAGATACTTATACATAAACAGTCGTTATCAAATCAACATGTACATAAATGTGCGATTTCACACATATTTAATAATTAGTAACGAACTTACCGACATGCCTGGGTAAGCACCTGCTGAACCCGGAGTCATACCACCTATACAAAATAACCATAAAGGAATAATATCAACAGATGAACCCGAGATTGTGAACTATTTCATATTGTTTGGGTACTTGTTTTGTAAATCACGTTAGCGAAAGACCGAAACGCTAATGTATCTGCTTCACACAAGACTGCTTTTTTTCCAATTTTAAATCTGCACATGTGAAAAAGGCATTGTAAGTCACTTACAGGACTCTCTTGCCCTACGGCAAGTAAACAACAATAATTTAGAACTTCTCAATCATAACAGCGTAACAAAAACAAAACATAAAGATTCCTGATACATTTGCAAACATTTCTTACATGGTTCGTCTCGATGGGTGTAGTCTAGAATGTACTCGTATTCTGTCAACAAACATTTTCATGAACCATGCATGTTCATTAACATAATTTGTTATTAACTATTACCAAGTTAGTAAAACATGCCGATTAAAACAAAACTTGGATTAATTTAATAACATGTGAGGAAACTTAATACGAGAACATGCAGCATGTTAATAATTTATTTTTGCACAGTAATATTTGTGTGCAAAGTTTTGTCTTTAGTCAATGACCCTGCTATCTCTCAATAAACAAACAGAATTAAACGACTGATGCACATATCTTTCATATTTATGTTAAAGGGTATACGGCAAACGTCCTCGTGGGCCTCTGCATGAAACACTAGCTGTAAACAGCCAGCAATTTTTACAATATTTCCTAAGCGATGTAAATAAAATATAGAGGAAACGCTATGCTAAGGGTCTAAACACTAATAACATGCAGGCACATCTTCATCACAACAATTATATTACAGTTTCTACAAACGAACCTTCGCCCGGCGGCATCCCTTGTAGATCGAGATCCATATCAACCTTCCGTCTCCGTTTGCGCTTGGGCTTCTTGCGCTTGATGAGATCCTCGGGTCCCATGGGTGCGGTGCCGGCTAGACATAGGTCCGGTGGTGGGGTGGGAGGTGTCGGGAGGCGTGGGATCTCCTCCTCGATGTTGGCGGCAGTAGTGCCTGCGGGGTG
Organism: Haplosyllis anthogorgicola; assembly: GCA_038406195.1. Classification (NCBI taxonomy): domain Eukaryota; kingdom Metazoa; phylum Annelida; class Polychaeta; order Phyllodocida; family Syllidae; genus Haplosyllis; species Haplosyllis anthogorgicola. The sequence goes on along the minus strand of JBCAUI010054444.1, from coordinate 7,639 downwards.
CAACGGCAAGTCTACAGACAGAGGGGCCACATACAAAGCGTTCTCAGAAAACTACTCGACTCCCCTAGTCACGGGTAACTGCATGTCTTTGCACTCAAATAGCTCGTGCCTGTGTCAACATTAGCCTTAAAGCCTGATGAAAAGTCAGCTCATACTTCATTTTAATGTTTCTTGCATTTTTAACATTTTTACTATTGCTTCTGAGAATTCTTTCCATAATTCAGGAATATGAAAAATATTGTGTAATGAAACATTTATGTGATGTTGTTTCCTGGAATTGCCCTATCTATTTCGAAAGTTACTGCTGGCTTTCCAAAGACCAATTTAATGTCTAACATGCAAACATTATGTATAGTTTGTTTTTAGCAAAATTACAGTGAAAGTAGGTTACAAAGTGAGTGCGTTTTATCTTTTCTTTAGTCATTAAGTTCAAATAGATGTTTGTATCTATGTGCGATCATTATGTACGTGCATTATAGAATTGAATATTCACCAAGATTACAGTGCACACCTACTTACGGTATTCAACTTATTTACCATGCACTGTACAACTTTTGTTGTTGGGATTATTTTTGAAAATGTTGTACAAAGACACAATAGGCCAAAAATAAAACTGAATATCTGAATAAAATAAACTAATGACAACTAAACATAAATGATCGAATGGTCCTATGACTGAATTACTGAAATAAAACTAGACTATGGTGCGTCGGTAATGTACCTGATTGGACTGGAGGTGTATTAGATGATCCTGGTGTACTGCGCGGTGTGCTTCCCTCTTGTGACTGACCTGGAATACAGTTAAGTTGGAAGTGATCCTCGCTTGGTACATTACACTGCCTGACACTTTTGTTTCTTGCATTTAAGCGACAATTACATCCGATAACCACATAAACTAGACCACTTTTATCAATTAAAAGCGTGTTATGACGATGGTTGACTGGTTCGGCTGTTGATTGTTATTCAACTTCAATTTAACAAAATGAAATCTTTACTTTCCAAAATTAATCGATTACGTACCTTGCTGACTGGCTTCACTTGTAGGTGTAACAGTTCCGGGCGGTTGGTATCTGAATCTTTGGATCACCTCCCCAATTCCACCTGCACTCACAGCAGGATGGACACCTCCCATATCAGGTCCTGGCATGCGTCCTCCTATTCACAATACAGACATCAAGAATGTACGACTGAGAACGAATAACAAAAATAATACTTCTAGTTCTGGTTTCACCTGCCCAACTGAAAAATTTTCAAGCACTAAATAATTCAGTTACATGCACAGGATCGCATGCTACTACACTGTCATGCATTTGCGACACTGCCATGCATGAGTCACGTATAATACATGAACTGTACAGAGACTGCACGATCTTACAACTTTGATTGCTTATTTGTACAATGGAATTTATACCTGGAGCTGTGAAACGAGGTGGCTGGTTACCATGGTATCCGGGAGGTCCTCGTGGTCTAGGTGTAGATTGCACAGGCTGTCCTTGGACTGTGGTTGTGCCTTCCGTTGTAAACCGCACTGGAGGTCCTCCTTGCTGCATTTCTTGGGCATGCTGGCCAGACGGTTGGGCTGTCGCTAACTGTTGTCCTGATGCTGTGGTTACCGTTTGCCCTGGTGCACTACTTTGCTGCTGCTGTCCTTGCCCGATGACATGTATCTGTGGGCCTTGACCTGCCTGACTGCCCTGTATTCGTACACGGGTGACCTGTTGTCCTGGCTGAGGTGGTGGCCCCTGTACCCGGATGCCTTGCATGCGCATACTTTGCAGTTGCCCACCAGTCATCTGCAGTTGACTTGATGTTGCGACCTGTGCCCCTGTAGGCATTCCTGGAACAGCCGACTGCGGTGGTGATCTCAACTGAGATACAACTTGCTGCATTGTTGTCATTGATGATGTCGGTACACCACCCTGTGACGTCACCTTCTGTTGTGCTGGTCCTGCAGAACTATTTGGTGGTACTTGCACTCCTGTGAAGGGGAACCCCGGCTGTTGCTGTTGTTCTACGCCACCTAACATAACACAACAGACATGCTTCGATTAACAAACAAGCGCAGCATGCAACATTACAGTATGGTACTCACACATACAGAAAGTACACGGCGAACCTACCAATGTCAGCAACACGGTGAATTACCACCCATGCGATCCAAAACTCAGGCAATACATGTACTGATCCTAATTTCTTGAACAATGCAAATATGTTAGAGTTCGTCCTATGCTGTACTGTAAATTAGGTAGAAGTCCAGTGTGTTTTGATCTAATTTGATTCTACTAAATGTGTGTAACAAATACTTCTTCATGACTATTACAAACACACCATACTGAGACGTAATTATTTACATGCCATTAACATGCCCGATTATGTACATCTCGCCATGTACAGATAACTTATTTTGTCTAATACGTCTTGCTTCATGCAAATGAAAATATTTCTATTGGGACAGGTACCATGCAAAATGTTCACAATGACATTAAACTTCCAATTAAAATTAAATATGTACAAGTATCAGTATTTTTGGACAACTTTCATTTTTGTGACATAATGTAAAATATGGATGTACAAATTATAATAAGAAGATATGTAGGTAATTAGCACATGGACCTACAAAGTATATCCATATCCATCAAATATAACCCCTTTGACATTTTTCACCGCCATCTTCGCTACAATGTATTAGACCTGGGCTGAGGCTTCTTTTTTTTCCGACCCCCCTACTTAAAACATTTTGTTGTCATTTCGTTTGCAACCCAACGTGTTTATATGTGTTACAACTACGCTGTCCCCTCCTGCTTCCTGGCAGGTTACGGCTACAACCTTCTTCTAGAACTATAATTACACACTGATAAGCATAAAACAAAAGCCGCCATCGACACCACACTGCTGTTGTCAGTCTTCCACTCACTGCACAGCCTCCAGCATATAGGGTACAACACAAAGCGAACAGCACCATTGCACGTATGCAGACATAAAGATAAAAGAACAGTGTACTAACTCTGCTGATGCTGTAGTTGCATGAAGTGATGACAGGGTGGCTGCCCCATGCCCATCTGCTGAGCTGCCATGGAAACCATAGGTCTAGTTCCCATGACTTGAGGGGGCATACCACCACAATTGGCTTGCGCAATGACAGGTCGAGTTCCCTGCTGGGTGGAGACCACGGGGCCAGTGGACGGCCCGGCTGTAGTATGGTGATGGTACTGCTGCATGTGCTGCTGCTGGTTGTCCATCATCACACCGACCGGTGGTCCACTCAACCGCGGTGGGGGTCCACCAGCCCCTGCCCCAGCCAGAGAGTACTCAACCGTCAACGCAGTGGTAGCGGCGACGGCTGTGGTGCCGACAGTGGCAGTGTTCTGCGGCTAGAATACATAAACGAAGAAGTGTATAAGAATGTGTCTAAGGCATACACACCTGCATTATTTCCTACTTGCGGTGGCCGCACCATTACACCACTAGTTGGCGCCAGTGGTTGTCCAGTCGGGGCCATCACATCTGAGCCTTCTAACATCGCCATGCGCTTTTGGTGTTCGATGTGTTGTTGTAGCTGGTGCTGCATCTGCTTCTGTTCGTGCATTTTCTGTTGATATGTATCACTGAACGGGTTGTTCTCGTCCTAAAGCATTGTACAGATACATGTAAACAATTAATCACACCATGTGCATTAATGCATTACTTTCATACTTCACTTTCATAATTGTAAATTCCGCCAATTTGGGGTCGCAAAATTCCTGCCCCACCTGAGCCTATCCGGGGACGAGGGGGGGGGCAGGTCAAGTCAATTGGAACAAATCGCCCCAAACAGCAGATGACCATTCAAATTATTGTGGTACGTCACGCGCAGTAAATCTGTTTTTACGCAACCAACGAGCGTATAATTACAAGCACCGTTCTTAATCAGGAATACATACCTTAATGTAGAAGGATTTCAGTTTGTAAATATGGGGTTCGTAAAAGACAGATTTTACTGCACTGACCATTCTGCTAATCTCAACACATTTTAATCCAATTGTGTTGATCAATGATTAAAGACGATGAACATGATAACTTTCCTGTCATTGGCTTTATTCCCAACTGTCCGTCATTTTTGTCAAATAGCCGCCTGTCTTGATTTAATCAAGTATTCAGGCTATCTTCACTTTGTGAAATTTCTTTTCTGACACATTTCCCATTACAGATTCAATATGTGTCATATTTGTATAATATATTCGATTCGTTTTGATTTAAAACAAAGTCACCTCTCATTAAAGGAACAAAAAAAATCTTGGAGGGTAATTTTCTTGCTAAGTGTCAATGTTGCAACAAGTTGCGACTAATATCCAAACAAATAATTGATAAATTGCAGATTTTCTCGGCGACTGCTTCGCTGAAAGCCACATATTTTCCGCACATGTAATATTCATATCCGTAACGAAAGGTGAATCAATGATTGAAAGCATTGGATGTTTTCCATTCACCCATGAATAACTTATGGCCCCAGGAAGATGGTATTTGGTTTGCATAGTGCACTATTGTAAAAAAAATAAAGATATGCAAAGTGCGTACGAACAATAGATGATACGTACAATAAGCCTATTTATATAGCTAATTACAAAGGGCAACAATATCCAACCGTTTGTTTTTATTCGATTAGATCATTTCAATGTTGTTGGTTTTTTAGTCTATTTTTACTCATGTAAACTAAAAATAATTATCACCTTTTTCTATTTAAAGCTGAAACACAGTGCAATTATAGCGAAGTTTTGGGGCCAAACATTACACTTAACTTCTTTTAGGATGTAAACTTTTTCGAACTTGTAACTTTTTACAATCATTAAACTATAACTTTGGAACCTAAATGAATAACTACATAATAAATTATTTATTAGAATCGCAGGCAAAGACAACGACCAGTCTAATCAGCTGAACAGAAGAAAGTAAAGCAAAGTCAATAGACTAGTGGAGGAACCCTTGTGTCAAGAAAAAATGTTCTAGAGCTCACGTTTTCAAATGATATCATTTCTAATTTACAACCTCCAAGCAACCAAGGAACATGCATCTTAAGCCAGATAACACCTACAAGTTTTGTTGATTTTTCACAAAAATAAAGAAGATCCCTTTTTACTGAGAACGAAGTAGACTATGTACAAATTATCAGGCGAAAGATTTCAATAGAACAACATGCTTTGACCGATGTTAGTTACAACACTTAAAATATTCATCTGCCTTTTGATTATCTGATAGTTATTTTATAATATTCGCTTCATATTGTGTCAGTGACATTTGGGGTAAATGTGAAACCTTTTTATTTTTAAATTTTAATTGTGGAATGGAGTTGTGTGTTAATTTGTTAGGCAACATATTGCTGTGTATGCCATGTCGTGACATAATGCACTGAAGACAGTGGCAATCAGTGATTTGGATTTATGTAAGCTTCTGCACCAGCGGCACCCAGATATATTTGGTAAAATAGTTTGCAGCAGTTTTTATCATTCTTCATACAATCAGATAATCAATGAAGACTTTGCCCACCAAATGAAATACCTAGATATGTCATCGAATTTACACATAAATAAGCAACAAATGGTATTTATGTACATGTAACTTGAATTCTAACCTTCTGCGCAAACATTTTGTCAAGAGACTGCTGTAAGGGTTCTATTCCTGTCTATAAGATGGATCAGCCCAAAAGAGCGAGCAAGATAGAAGGCAGGAAAATAACCACAAAAATACATGTATCAGTTACAGATATCTTATATTCTAGTATTTAATAAATCTCACTACACGGTACATTTGTTTGTAAATAACCTGAAAAGTGGCTAAAAAAATCTGTTGACGACAACAAGTGTACGAAATTGTGTCATCCATGATCTTATCTTAATAGACAGTGAAATATCATTATTGAAGGAATTATAATGATATTGTCTTATCACTAATGTAGCAGCAATGAGGCGCAGCTATCAAGCTCTACGTGGTGTAGTGAATGGGTTGTATTAGTAATACAGAGTAGTTAGAAGCATCTACATTAATTATGAGTCATGTTCTAAGTATATGTGTAAAGACCTGGCACGAAAATGTCACGAGATATGTGTTAATTGGCAGTGTTGGAGTGTTGTTTTTCTACATAAATATTTCAAACTATTTAGAATGTTGTACCAGAGGTTATTTTGCTCTTCTGATTCTCGTGACACTCAGATTAGACCCATAATTTGAGTGAAACTCTCGATTTTAAGTAAAGTAATATTAGTATGTTAGTTACGGCTTACCCCGGTCACCATTGTAGGTCTGGGCTGACTCATCATTCGTAGCCGTTTTTGCATGTATGACTCGTACTCCCGACTCAACTCTGACGGTAATCGCATCGCCTGCTGCCCTGATCCCCCTGTTAATGCAACAAGCAATACTTCATGAACCATAGCTAATGTATAATGAGACGTTCACAACAAATACTCTTGGAAGTCTATAAAAGTTTTCCTGTTCAGGCTGCTCATTTTGTAAAACTTATTGATGGTTAAAAGAGAAACCCAAAAATCCACAGCACGCATTACCTGGCATTCTTGGTTGTCCTGGATGTCGGTTGGGTGGTATTGCACCTTGCTGCATTCCTGGTTGTGGAGGCATGCCTTGTGGAGGCATACCCTGAGGCGGCATACCTGGTCCTCCAGGCTGCATACCCGGCCCCGGCTGCATACCTCCCGGTCCCATCATACCCATTTGACCAGGGCCCATGGGACCCATGCCCGGTGGTCCACCCCACTGTACACCATACCTCTCCTTTGAAGTAAACATTATAAGTGAAATTAAACGGTTATTTGTAAATGATGTCAATATCTTAAAATCTGCACCAATTTTGTCAAGATACAAGCACAAATGACACGGATTTTTTTGAGATATTGTTGCGATGGAGTATTGACAGTAGGAGGCGTGGTTTGGGGTGCATGTGCAAATTTATTCACCTGTTGTTTGATCCTGTTTTCTTGCATGAGAGTTTGGTGTTGTCGGTGTTGCTTCCGGTGACCTTCCAGCTGTTTCTGAATGACACCTTGCTCCTGATTGGTCCGATCTAACTCTGCCTGATCAGATTCTGATAGTTCACCTCCATTTTTCTTGGCCTGATTTAGTAAAGACTTCATTAGTATATATTGTCTTGCTCACAAATAACCATGACAACATGCGATGGTTAAGTACTAATTAGCTTACAAAAAGTTCTGTTGGAAGTACCTGTCTTGATTTTGCATTAAGCGACTTTTTTGCTTTTCTGAACTTGGCCATCTGTTGTTCACCATGTTTGATGTTTATGTTGAGCCACTGGGCATGTTGTAACATCCAGTCCTCGTACGCCATCTGCTGGCGATGTTCCTCCTCTGTCGGAGGTTCACCAGGTGTACCTTCAAGAAGAAAATGATCAAAAAATCAACCTAAAAATAGCAATTTTGTGTACCGATGGTAGTGAATTCCACAAAAGCTTACATGTACAGAGAAAATGTTCTTTTGTTGTTGGAAGTGTACATGCATGACCAAAAATGAAATCTAGATGGAAAATTTTGCAGAGTTCCCACTTTTCTGCACTCACAAAAATTCCAGGATATTTCCAGGGTTTTTCCAGGATTTTATACAAAATTCCAGGTATAATTTTCTTTATTTTTAATGT